>JAMWET010002649.1:7500-25000 GCA_024036415.1 Prochilodus magdalenae
ACACAGTCACTCATACGTATACTCACACAGTCACTCATACGTATACTCACAGTCACTCATACGTATACTCACAGTCACTCATACGTATACTCACACAGTCACTCATACGTATACTCACACAGTCACTCATACGTACACTCACAGTCACTCATACGTATACTCACACAGTCACTCATACGTACACTCACAGTCACTCACACGTACACTCACACAGTCACTCATACGTACACTCACAGTCACTCATACGTATACTCACAGTCACTCACACGTACACTCACAGTCACTCATACGTACACTCACACAGTCACTCACACGTACACTCACACAGTCACTCACACAGTCACTCACACAGTCACTCACAGTCACTCACACGTATACTCACACAGTCACTCACACGTACACTCAGTCACTCACACGTACACTCACACAGACACACGTACACTCACAGTCACTCACACATACACACAGTCACTCATACGTACACTCCCACAGTCACTCACACGTACACTCACACAGTCACTCACACGTACACTCACAGTCACTCATACGTATACTCACAGTCACTCATACGTATACTCACACAGTCACTCATACGTACACTCACACAGTCACTCATACGTACACTCACACAGTCACTCATACGTACACTCACACAGTCACTCATACGTATACTCACACAGTCACTCATACGTACACTCACACAGTCACTCATACGTATACTCACACAGTCACTCATACGTACACTCACAGTCACTCATACGTATACTCACACAGTCACTCATACGTATACTCACACAGTCACTCATACGTATACTCACAGTCACTCACACGTACACTCACAGTCACTCATACGTACACTCCCACAGTCACTCACACGTACACTCACACAGACACTCACACGTACACTCACAGTCACTCACACAGTCACTCACACAGTCACTCATACATACACTCCCACAGTCACTCACACGTACACTCACACAGTCACTCACACGTACACTCACAGTCACTCACACAGTCACTCACACAGTCACTCATACGTATACTCACAGTCACTCACACGTATACTCACAGTCACTCATACGTACACTCACAGTCACTCACACGTACACTCACAGTCACTCATACGTATACTCACAGTCACTCATACGTATACTCACAGTCACTCACACGTACACTCACAGTCACTCACACGTATACTCACAGTCACTCATACGTATACTCACACAGTCACTCATACGTATACTCACAGTCACTCACACGTACACTCACAGTCACTCATACGTATACTCACAGTCACTCATACGTATACTCACAGTCACTCACACGTACACTCACAGTCACTCACACGTACACTCACACAGACACTCACACGTACACTCACACAGTCACTCACACGTACACTCACAGTCACTCACACGTACACTCAGTCACTCACACGTACACACAGTCACTCACACGTACACTCAGTCACTCACACGTACACTCACATGTACACTCACAGTCACTCATACGTATACTCACACAGTCACTCATACGTACACTCACACAGTCACTCACACAGACACTCACACAGTCACTCACACGTACACTCACAGTCACTCATACGTACACTCACACAGTCACTCACACGTACACTCACAGTCACTCACACGTACACACAGTCACTCATACGTACACTCACACAGTCACTCACACGTACACTCACACAGTCACTCACACGTACACTCACACGTACACTCACAGTCACTCACACATACACTCACACAGTAACTCACACGTACACTCACACGTACACTCAGTCACTCACACATACACTCAGTCACTCACACGTACACTCACACAGTCACTCACACGTACACTCACACGTACACTCACACGTACACTCACACGTACACTCACAGTCACTCATACATATACTCACACAGTCACTCACACGTACACTCACAGTCACTCACACGTACACTCACACAGTCACTAACACGTACACTCAGACACTCACTCACACAGTCACTCATACGTACACTCACACAGTCACTCATACGTACACTCACACAGTCACTAACACTTACACTCACACAGACACTCACACGTACACTCACTCACACAGTCACTCACACAGACACTCACACGTACACTCACAGTCTCACATGTGGTACTGTCTGATATACAGCATCATACCGAACAAGCCAACACCTAACACACGCTGCACAGCAATCCTGCCCTGAACATCACATACACTCTAAACATCACCTAAACACTAAATGAGTAACAGTGTTGATTAAAGGGAACAGCCTGACAACAACTACCACACTGTATAACACTGTAGAGCACACGGCTCCTCCCCCTCCAACTCCTGCAGGTATTTCTGTCCTGATCCTGATTACATCCCAATCCCAGTTAATCCCAATCCACAACTTCATCACTCACACACACACACACTCACACACTCTCTACACACACACACACACACACACACACACACACACACACACACACACACACACACACACACTCTCTCTACACACATACACACTCACTCTCTCACACACACACACACACACACACTCACACACACACACACTCTCTCTCTCTCACACACACTCACTCTCTCACACGCACACACACTCACACACATACTCTCTCTACACACACACACTTACACACTCTACACACATACACACTCACTCTCACACACACACACACACTCTCTCTCACACACACACTCTCTCTACACACACACACACACACACACTCTACACACACACACACACTCACACTCACACACTCTCTACACACACACACACACACACTCTCTCTACACACATACACACTCACTCTCACACACACACACACACACACACACACTCACACTCACACTCTCTACACACACACACTCTCTACACACACACACACACACTCACACACACACACACTCTCTACACACACACACACACACACACACACTCTCTACACACACACACACACACACACACACACACACACACACACACACACACACACACACTCACACACACACACTCTCTCTACACACATACACACTCACTCTCTCACACACACACACACACACACACACTCACACACACACACACTCTCTCTCTCACACACACACACACATACTCTCTCTACACACACACACTTACACACACACTCTCTACACACATACACAATCACTCTCACACACACACACACACTCTCTCTCACACACACTCTCTCTACACACACTCTCTCTACACACACTCACTTACACACACACTCTCTACACACATACACAATCACTCTCACACACACACACACACTCTCTCACACACACTCTCTCTACACACACTCTCTCTACACACACTCTCTACACACACTCTCTACACACACACACACACTCTCTACACACATACACACTCACTCTCACACACACACACACACACACACACACACATCGTTTCTGTCCTGCCTGAAATAAAGTGTCCTGTACTGCAGATTTAAATCAGAACTTTTTAATTAAACAATAAAACAATCCAAAACAGTCGGGTTCAGACAGAATCCTGTGGGCTACAGTCGGGTTCAGACAGAATCCTGTGGGCTACAGTCGGGTTCAGACTGAATTCTGTGGGCTACAGTCGGGTTCAGACTGAATTCTGTGGGCTACAGTCGGGTTCAGACAGAATCCTGTGGGCTACAGTCGGGTTCAGACTGAATTTTGTGGGCTACAGTCGGGTTCAGACAGAATCCTGTGGGCTACAGTCGGGTTCAGACTGAATTCTGTGGGCTACAGTCGGGTTCAGACTGAATCCTGTGGGCTACAGTCGGGTTCAGACAGAATCCTGTGGGCTACAGTCGGGTTCAGACAGAATCCTGTGGGCTACAGTCGGGTTCAGACAGAATCCTGTGGGCTACAGTCGGGTTCAGACAGAATTTTGTGGGCTACAGTCGGGTTCAGACAGAATCCTGTGGGCTACAGTCGAGTTCAGACTGAATTCTGTGGGCTACAGTCGGGTTCAGACTGAATTCAGTGGGCTACAGTCGGGTTCAGACAGAATCCTGTGGGCTACAGTCGAGTTCAGACTGAATCCTGTGGGCTACAGTCGAGTTCAGACTGAATTCTGTGGGCTACAGTCGGGTTCAGACAGAATCCTGTGGGCTACAGTCGGGTTCAGACAGAATTCTGTGGGCTACAGTCGGGTTCAGACTGAATTCTGTGGGCTACAGTCGAGTTCAGACTGAATTCTGTGGGCTACAGTCGGGTTCAGACTGAATTCTGTGGACTGCAGTCGGGTTCAGACTGAATTCTGTGGGCTACAGTCGGGTTCAGACTGAATTCTGTGGGCTACAGTCGGGTTCAGACAGAATTCTGTGGGCTACAGTCGGGTTCAGACAGAATCCTGAGTTGAGACTACTTAAAGCTCTAAAGGCCCAGTCTTCTATGATCCTCATGATCGCGCAGGTCCAACCAGCTCGCCCTCCCTTACCGCTGCTCTAAACACCACTGTGCTTTAGTCCAGATTTAGATCTCTCAGCTGATTGGTTATTATGCTTTAGAGGTCACAGGACCTTCAGGGAATTGTGGTCCAGCAATAGAAGAGCTCCAGAACTTTGTGTTTTTAGAGTGATGGAGCTAAAACTCCAGAAGCTCCGGGGCCGAGCGTCACATGAGGTCGCATGATCATAAGGCTGGAACGCTGCGGGGAAGAACACACACTGATACAGTCTTTAGAGCACATACACACACCTTCTGCCAAACCCCCGCTGATGAAAGCTGATCATTCTTCACCACTAAATGATCAAACAACATGATTGATGTTACATCACAGAGTGAATTAAGGGTGTGAGCAGGGCAGTGGTTAGTGTGGTACTGGACTGTGATGGTTATATGGTTAGATAAGTTAGTATTGTGTCGTCATGGTTGTTCTGTGATGGTTATGATATTGTGACTGTGGTATTACGTTGTGATGTTAGTATTGTGTCGTCATGGTTGTTCTGTGACAGTTATGATATTGTGACTGTGGTATTACGTTGTGATGTTAGTATTGTGTCGTCACGGTTGTTCTGTGATGGTTATGATATTGTGACTGTGGTATTACGTTGTGATGTTAGTATTGTGTCGTCATGGTTGTTCTGTGACGGTTATGATATTGTGACTGTGGTATTACATTGTGATGTTAGTATTGTGTCGTCACGGTTGTTCTGTGATGGTTATGATATTGTGACTGTGGTATTACGTTGTGATGTTAGTATTGTGTCGTCATGGTTGTTCTGTGACGGTTATGATATTGTGACTGTGGTATTACGTTGTGATGTTAGTATTGTGTCGTCACGGTTGTTCTGTGATGGTTATGATATTGTGACTGTGGTATTACGTTGTGATGTTAGTATTGTGTCGTCACGGTTGTTCTGTGATGGTTATGATATTGTGACTGTGGTACTGCATAACGGTGTTGTTATCAGTAAGGTTTTTGGCGGTTGTACCTCGATAGGCCTCGTGCTGTGATTGTTCCATCATGATAGTTGTATCATGATATCATATTGTGAGGCTGGTGTTGTATTGTTAAAGCTGTGTCATATTGTAACAGATGTACTGTGATAGTTATATAATGACAGTTGTATCGAATTGTATAGGTTGTACTGTGATAGATATTTTATTGTAGTAATGAAATTGTACTGTTATGGTGGTGCGGTACTGTTCCGTGTTATTATACTATGACTGTGATATTGTACTGTTGTGGTGGTTTTGTACTGTAGTAATGGTATTGTACTGTGAGGGTGGTATTGTATTGTAGTGGTAGTACTGTGCTGTGACGGTGGTATTGTATTGTAGTGGTAGTATTGTACTGTTGTGGTGGTTTTGTACTGTAGTAATGGTATGGTACTGTGAAGGTGGTATTGTATTGTAGTGGTAGTATTGTACTGTTGTGGTGGTTTTGTACTGTAGTAATGGTATTGTACTGTGAGGTGGTATTGTATTGTAGTGGTAGTACTGTGCTGTGACGGTGGTATTGTATTTTAGTGGTAGTATTGTGCTGTGACGGTGGTATTGTATTGTAGTGGTAGTATTGTGCTGTGACGGTGGTATTGTACTGTAGTGGTAGTATTGTGCTGTGAGGGTGGTATTGTATTGTAGTGGTAGTATTGTGCTGTGACGGTGGTATTGTATTTTAGTGGTAGTATTGTGCTGTGACGGTGGTATTGTATTTTAGTGGTAGTATTGTACTGTGACGGTGGTATTGTATTTTAGTGGTAGTATTGTGCTGTGACGGTGGTATTGTATTGTAGTGGTAGTGTTGTGCTGTGACGGTGGTATTGTATTGTAGTGGTAGTATTGTGCTGTGACGGTGGTATTGTACTGTAGTGGTAGTATTGTGCTGTGAGGGTGGTATTGTATTGTAGTGGTAGTATTGTGCTGTGACGGTGGTATTGTACTGTAGTGGTAGTATTGTGCTGTGAGGGTGGTATTGTATTGTAGTGGTAGTATTGTGCTGTGATGGTGGTATTGTATTGTAGTGGTAGTATTGTGCTGTGAGGGTGGTATTGTATTGTAGTGGTAGTATTGTGCTGTGAGGGTGGTATTGTACTGTAGTGGTAGTATTGTGCTGTGACGGTGGTATTGTATTGTAGTGGTAGTATTGTGCTGTGATGGTGGTATTGTATTGTAGTGGTAGTATTGTGCTGTGAGGGTGGTATTGTATTGTAGTGGTAGTATTGTGCTGTGATGGTGGTATTGTACTGTAGTGGTAGTATTGTGCTGTGAGGGTGGTATTGTATTGTAGTGGTAGTATTGTGCTGTGATGGTGGTATTGTATTGTAGTGGTAGTATTGTGCTGTGAGGGTGGTATTGTATTGTAGTGGTAGTATTGTGCTGTGATGGTGGTATTGTACTGTAGTGGTAGTATTGTGCTGTGAGGGTGGTATTGTATTGTAGTGGTAGTATTGTGCTGTGATGGTGGTATTGTATTGTAGTGGTAGTATTGTGCTGTGAGGGTGGTATTGTATTGTAGTGGTAGTATTGTGCTGTGAGGGTGGTATTATACTGTAGTGGTAGTATTGTGCTGTGAGGGTGGTATTGTATTGTAGTGGTAGTATTGTGCTGTGAGGGTGGTATTGTACTGTAGTGGTGGTATTGTACTGTAGTGGTAGTATTGTGCTGTGAGGGTGGTATTGTATTGTAGTGGTAGTATTGTGCTGTGACGGTGGTATTGTATTGTAGTGGTAGTATTGTGCTGTGACGGTGGTATTGTTTTGTAGTGGTAGTATTGTGCTGTGAGGGTGGTATTGTATTGTAGTGGTAGTATTGTGCTGTGAAGGTGGTATTGTATTGTAGTGGTAGTATTGTGCTGTGACGGTGGTATTGTACTGTAGTGGTAGTATTGTGCTGTGACGGTGGTATTGTATTGTAGTGGTAGTATTGTGCTGTGAGGGTGGTATTGTATTGTAGTGGTAGTATTGTGCTGTGAGGGTGGTATTGTATTGTAGTGGTAGTATTGTGCTGTGACGGTGGTATTGTATTGTAGTGGTAGTATTGTGCTGTGACGGTGGTATTGTATTGTAGTGGTAGTATTGTGCTGTGAGGGTGGTATTGTATTGTAGTGGTAGTATTGTGCTGTGAGGGTGGTATTGTACTGTAGTGGTAGTATTGTGCTGTGATGGTGGTATTGTACTGTAGTGGTAGTATTGTGCTGTGAGGGTGGTGTTGTATTGTAGTGGTAGTACTGTGCTGTGAGGGTGGTATTGTACTGTAGTGGTAGTATTGTGCTGTGAGGGTGGTATTGTACTGTAGTGGTAGTATTGTGCTGTGATGGTGGTATTGTATTGTAGTGGTAGTATTGTGCTGTGAGGGTGGTATTGTATTGTAGTGGTAGTATTGTGCTGTGATGGTGGTATTGTATTTTAGTGGTAGTATTGTGCTGTGACGGTGGTATTGTATTGTAGTGGTAGTATTGTGCTGTGACGGTGGTATTGTATTGTAGTGGTAGTATTGTGCTGTGAGGGTGGTATTGTATTGTAGTGGTAGTATTGTGCTGTGACGGTGGTATTGTATTTTAGTGGTAGTATTGTGCTGTGAGGGTGGTATTGTATTGTAGTGGTAGTATTGTGCTGTGACGGTGGTATTGTATTGTAGTGGTAGTATTGTGCTGTGACGGTGGTATTGTATTGTAGTGGTAGTATTGTGCTGTGACGGTGGTATTGTATTGTAGTGGTAGTATTGTGCTGTGATGGTGGTATTGTACTGTAGTGGTAGTATTGTGCTGTGACGGTGGTATTGTACTGTAGTGGTAGTACTGTGCTGTGACGGTGGTATTGTATTGTAGTGGTAGTATTGTACTGTAGTGGTAGTATTGTGCTGTGACGGTGGTACTGCAGGTTAGACACTGCTCAGCCCTACAGTGAAACTCAGGTTTACAGTGTAAATGTGATCGTATTTGTGTATGTGTATCTGTGTGCGGCAGTGATTGTGCGTTTGGGTGTGCGTGCTGGTGGTGTTCTGCTGTCTGTAATGATTTATCTTCCACACACAGACTTGATCACTGAGTTCCAGTGCAGTGCTGAGCTAACGGGCTGTTTGCTGGCAGTGTGACAGAACACAGCACAGACTGCCAGCCAGAAGCCTGAGTTATAAACACTGATGTCACTTCCTGTCAGGATGACCCTGTACTGCACATGCTCAGTGCAGCTTCTGACGGCACTTCCTGTATCTGCTCTCTTTCTCTCTCTCTCTCCTCTTCTGCACTACCATAAATCACAGAACCAGGATCCTCACACACACACACACACACACACACACACGCGCATACACACACACACACACACACACACACACACACACACACACACAAGCGCGTCCACAAATCACGTCTCCTCCAAACACACAGCGTGAGTGTGACATCGCGATAACTCAGAGGATGCCGGAGTTTCTTGACCATGGAAAGTTCACAGGAAGAGGAACCCTAACACAGACACACAGCTTCTCTGAACAGATCCAGACTGACAGCAGCACACGGGTCCCGACCCAATCGGTCCCACCATTACTGTGACAGTTCAGCCCAAAGTCTACTACAAGGACAAGAGTTCGAGCTCTGAGACGATCCATACTCATCACGATCAATCTGATTACTCGTACAGTCAGATCAGTCACACTGTGCCAACAGGTTTCACGGACTGGATTAATAAATTTGATTGACCACGTGCTGTAGTGCAGCGAACTGGAGCTAATCAGGTCCTACGGGGTTGGCTGTGATTAATCCCTCCTTTGTGACTAATAAGGAACAGACCCGCTGTACGAGGAGCCGTGAGCTGAAGGCCATCGTACACTGAGATGGAGCGTGTCGCTGTGTGTAGTTACTGGGGATTAAACAGACTGCACCAGGGCCCGCCCACAGACTGCACCAGGGCCCGCCAACAGACTGCACCAGGGCCCGCCAACAGACTGCACCAGGGCCCGCCAACAGACTGCACCAGGGCCCGCCAACAGACTGCACCAGGGCCCGTCAACAAACTGCACCAGGGCCCGCCAACAGACTGCACCAGGGCCCGCCAACAAACTGCACCAGGGCCCGCCAACAGACTGCACCAGGGCCCGCCAACAGACTGCACCAGGGCCCGTCAACAGACTGCACCAGGGCCCGCCAACAGACTGCACCAGGGCCCGCCAACAGACTGCACCAGGGCCCGCCAACAGACTGCACCAGGGCCCGCCCACAGACTGCACCAGGGCCCGCCAACAGACTGCACCAGGGCCCGCCAACAGACTGCACCAGGGCCCGTCAACAGACTGCACCAGGGCCCGCCAACAGACTGCACCAGGGCCCGCCAACAGACCGCACCAGGGCCCGCCAACAGACCGCACCAGGGCCCGCCAACAGACCGCACCAGGGCCCGCCAACAGACCGCACCAGGGCCCGTCAACAGACCGCACCAGGGCCCGCCAACAGACTGCACCAGGGCCCGCCAACAGACTGCACCAGGGCCCGCCAACAGACTGCCGTGATCAGGCTGTGATGAGTCGCATTATCTTATCTTGCTGTGGACCGATTACAATAACCGCTCACGGCTGGTGACGTCACGCTGTGAATCAGGATCGGGTCTGCTGTAGGACTGCTGCTCCGTATGAAGCAGGCGTGTAGGAGCGGACACTTCATCAGAACATCACCCACCTCCACAGAGCGACCACCGGTGGCATCACCACGTCCAGAGAGCACATGTAAACCCTACGCACCATGTAACTTTGGGACTTGGTTTGTCTTCTCCTGTTAGCAGACCCAGAAATCAGCACGCCACTGACTGTTTACTACTGCTAGACCCCCGCGGACCACCCAGATTATCGCCCCGCGTACGCGATGCGACTTGCCTCATTCCTGCCACAGACTTTAAACACAGAGACTTTTTATATGGAATAATCGCGTAGGTCTCTGTGTTGGGCTCTGTGTTGGGTGAGGCACAGGGGAAGACCCATCACACCCAGTATGAACAGAAACGCCAGCAGAAATGTGTGTGGGGTCATGTGATCGCCGCGTGGGTCACCACACAGACCTGCGCAGACTGACCGCGCTCTTTGGCGGTTGGAGATTTTTTCAGCGGTGTGTTAGTGACGGTGTAGCGCGGACCCTGACCCCGCTCGGCCGGCCGGTGGGCCTGAGAGCTGCTCCTCACCCTGTTCTACTTCAGGGATGATTTAGCTCCTTTGTGCGGGACGGCCGATCCGGAGGAAGATTCACTACTGTCCCGGACTTCCTCCGGACGCTCCCTTTAACGCTTTCCAGACCAGCAGGAAGCTTTACTCAGACACGTCTCCAGATATTTACAGCTGCGAGAGAAACCACTTCATCCCAAACGCTCTCCGTCAGTGGAGACGGGCTCACGGTCCACTCGCAGAACTCCAGCTAGAACCCAGCTCACTGGGGTACGGTTCTCCAGTACTTCGCTAGCCTCGTAGCTCCAGCGCTAAAGATAAGGAAGCATGTCTGGGCTGATCAGTGTGGGACTGGAGCCTGTAGGTTGTTTTTAGGTTCTTATACAGAACATGTTCCTGTATCTAGTACCCCTGAGCTCCGTTTAGAACTTCCTATGTGTTTTACCGATATACAGCTTCATCCTGATTGGCTGCCCATTTTCACTAATTACCAAAAACTAGGCTGAATGGGTGGAGCTAAACTGCTGTAGGCGGAATGGGTGGAGTTAAATAAGGAGGAATAAGAAAGTAAATACGGCTTTACCATAGAACACTCTGTACCCGCTCGGCTTTACCATAGAACACTCTGTACCCGCTCGGCTTTACCATAGAACACTCTGTACCCGCTCGGCTTTACCATAGAACACTCTGTACCCGCTCGGCTTTACCATAGAACACTCTGTACCCGCTCGGCTTTACCATAGAACACTCTGTACCCGCTCGGCTTTACCACAGTACACTCTGTACCCGCTCGGCTTTACCATAGAACACTCTGTACCCGCTCGGCTTTACCACAGCGCACTCATGTACCCGACTCGGCTTTACCATAGAACACTCTGTACACCCTCGGCCTTTACCATAGAAAACCTCTGTACCCGCTCGGCTTTACCATAGACAACTCTCTTACCCGCTCGGCTTTTACCATACAACGCTCTGTACCCGCCGGCTTTACCATTACAACACTCTGTAACCCGCTCGGCTTTACCATACACACTCTGTACCCGCTTCGGCTTTACCATACAACGCTTCTCTGTACCCGCTCGGACTTTACCATAGAACGCTCTGTACCCGCTCGGCTTACCACCATCGAATCGCTCTGTACCGCTCGGCTTCACCACAGCGCACTCTGTACCCGCTAGGCTTTACCAAAGAACACTCTTGATGGTACCCGCTCGGCTTTACCATAGAATGCTCTGTACTCCGCTCGGCGGTTACCACAGCGCACTCTGTACCCGCGCTCGGCTTTACCATTAGAACACTCTGTACCCGCTCGCCGCTTACCACAGGCACTCTGTTACCCGCTTGGCTTGTACCATAGAACGCTGTGTAACCCGCCGCTCAGCTCTTACCATAGAACACTCTGTACCCGCTCGGCTTTACCACAGTACACTCTGTACCGCGCTCGGCTTTACCATAGAAGAACACTCTGTACCCGCTCGGCTTTACCATAGCAAAACACTCTGTACCCCGCTCAGGCTTTACCATAGAACACTCTGTACCCTGCTCGGCTTTACCACAGTACACTTCTTATGTACCCGCTCGGCGTGTTACCATAGAACACTCTGTACCCGCTCGGCTTTACCATAGAACACTCTGTACCCGCTCGGCTTTACCATAGAACACTCTGTACCCGCTCGGCTTTACCATAGAACACTCTGTACCCGCTCGGCTTTACCATACAACACTCTGTACCCGCTCGGCTTTACCATACAACACTCTGTACCCGCTCGGCTTTACCATAGAACACTCTGTACCCGCTCGGCTTTACCACAGTACACTCTGTACCCGCTCGGCTTTACCACAGCGCACTCTGTACCCGCTCGGCTTTACCATAGAACACTCTGTACCCGCTCGGCTTTACCATAGAACGCTCTGTACCCGCTCGGCTTTACCACAGCGCACTCTGTACCCGCTCGGCTTTACCATAGAACACTCTGTACCCGCTCGGCTTTACCACAGCGCACTCTGTACCCGCTTGGCTTTACCATAGAACGCTGTGTAACCGCTCGGCTTTACCATAGAACACTCTGTACCCGCTCGGCTTTACCACAGTACACTCTGTACCCGCTCGGCTTTACCATAGAACACTCTGTACCCGCTCGGCTTTACCATAGAACACTCTGTACCCGCTCGGCTTTACCATAGAACACTCTGTACCCGCTCGGCTTTACCATAGAACACTCTGTACCCGCTCGGCTTTACCATAGAACACTCTGTACCCGCTCGGCTTTACCATAGAACGCTCTGTACCCGCTCGGCTTTACCACAGCGCACTCTGTACCCGCTCGGCTTTACCATAGAACACTCTGTACCCGCTCGGCTTTACCATAGAACACTCTGTACCCGCTCGGCTTTACCATAGAACACTCTGTACCCGCTCGGCTTTACCATACAACACTCTGTACCCGCTCGGCTTTACCATACAACACTCTGTACCCGCTCGGCTTTACCATGACAAACACTCTGTACCGCTCGGCTTTACCATAGAACACTCTGTACCCGCTCGGCTTTACCATAGAACACTCTGTACCCGCTCGGCTTTACCATAGAACACTCTGTACCCGCTCGGCTTTACCATAGAACACTCTGTAACCGCTCGGCTTTACCACACAACACTCTGTACCCGCTCGGCTTTACCATACAACACTCTGTACCCGCTCGGCTTTACCATACAACACTCTGTACCCGCTCGGCTTTACCATACAACACTCTGTACCCGCTCGGCTTTACCATAGAACACTCTGTACCCGCTCGGCTTTACCATAGAACACTCTGTACCCGCTCGGCTTTACCATAGCGCACTCTGTACCCGCTCGGCTTTACCATAGAACGCTCTGTACCCGCTCGGCTTTACCATAGAACGCTCTGTAACACGGCCTGTTTGGGAAGGACACACACAGGAATGTTTGTTTTCATATATTATCAGGACCACCCAAAGCCCCACCCCAAGCCCCACCCAAAGCCCCACCCCAAGCCCCACCCAAAGCCCTACGTAAAATAAGAGAAATAATGTAGAAACTTTTTTAACAGTCATTTTTCACTGCACTGACACGCACGGAAACGCTCGCACACGGACGCTCGCACACGGACGCTCGCACACGGAAACGCTCGCACACGGAAACGCTCGCACACGGAAACGCTCGCACACGGACGCTCGCACACGGACGCACACACACGTGTAAGCGACAGTGAAAGAGGAAGAAGTGTTAACAGCGAGCGGCCCACATTAACGCGGCGTCGCTGTGGTTCTCTGCTCCGAGTCTCTCCCAGAGAGCGGAATGTCACAGCGGAGAGAACACCACCGCCAAACCTTGTACTCGAGTCTTATCACACACGGCCGCCCAGATGGTGTCGCGCCCTTGACTCAACACTGTAAACACACACACACACACCCACACACCCACACGCTCAACAGAAGAAACACACCAGCACACACCTACATACCCAACACCAACCAGCACTCCCCGATACACCAGCACAGCCCAACACACACCAAAACTCACCCCAACACACACCTGTCCACTCAAAAACACCAAAACTCACCCCAACACACACCTACATACCCAACACCAACCAGCACTCCCCGATACACCAGCACAGCCCAACACACACCAAAACTCACCCCAACACACACCTGTCCACTCAAAAACACCAAAACTCACCCCAACACACACCTGTCCACTCAAATACACCAAAACTCACCCCAACACACCCCAACACACACCTGTCCACTCAAATACACCAAAACTCACCCCAACACACCCCAACACACACCTGTCCACTCAAAAACACAAAAACGCAGCCAGTTACAACACCTCCGGTCACATGGTCACACGGTCACATGGTCACACGGTCACATGGTCACAGGGTGCACTTTATACCAGCAACACAAACTCTGGTCTACACTCAAACCAGAAACCGCACATTTCACCAGCTCAGGACCGTCGTTCTCCAAACAACCAGGAATACAATCCCGATATACCTCACACCCTGACCCAACACTACAGTACAGAACCGTTTCTAAACACTCCTGCAGCACTGCTGCGTCTGATCCACTCACACCAGCACCACACACACTAACACACCACCACCACGTCACTGCAGTGCTGAGAATGATCCACCACCCACATACTACCTGCTCTGTGGGGGTCCTGTGGGGGTCCTGTGGGGGTCCTGACCATTGAAGAACAGGGTAATACAGTACACAGAGAAACAGATGGACTACAGTCTGGACCTGTACACCTACAGAGTGTCCTGTACGGTCAGTGGAGCTGATGGAGTGGACAGTGGGTGGAGATACAGGGAGGGAGGTGGTTTAAAGGTTCTGGGTACATGATCTACATACTCCACAGCTACTTCACCTTAGACAGAGAGACTGTTGGGTTTTGGGGTTCTCTACTGGAGAACCTTTATTCATCTGCGCCACTAAACCTGTATGCAACACCATCAGAACTCTGCAGAACCGAGACCGTAGAATAACGGCACTACATCATGTCTGGTTTAATGAATTAGATGAAAATCTGATCTGAATTATTTACATCTGCCTGCTGTGATTTAAATTCAGTTCTATTGTTCTTGTATTAAAGGTATCTGCTGTTCTGGAACCGATCTGATCCGAGTTAGGAGCTGGGAACCGAACCCCTCAGTAACCGCTACAACTCCATCATCAGGATCATCACTCTCTCATCAACCCTGACACTCTGACACAGACTAAACACCGAGCCTCACAGCCCAAACTCAAAACCCCTCACAGCCTGCTCACTACTACCAGCTGGGTGATGAACTGGTCCCTACTACAGCCAATCAGCACCCAGATTACTGAGACGTCCCGCTGAACTGAAATTAGAGCAATCACCTTAAATACACACAGCAGGGTCTGAGATTACTTTAGTTAGGTTAAGTGTGTGTGAGAGTGTGTGTGTGTGTAGGTGTGTGTGTGTGTGTGTAGGTGTGTGTGTGTGTGTGTAGGTGTGTGTGTGTGTAGGTGTGTGTGCCCTTCAGATGAAGTGTGTCCTTCTCTTTAAAAATGGTTTCAGACTCGCGCTCAGACTCGCGCTCAGACTCGCGCTCATTCCTACATGAGGTGGTTCTGAATACGCTGCCTGATGTCTGAGACGCTGTTTATGATAGTGTGGAGAAGATCTCAGCCTTAAACTCCATTCATGGTGGAGGGATACATGCTGCAGGGCGCTGTGAGGTCAAATAGTCCCCCACAGAGACTCCTCACACCAAACCCTCTCCCTCACTCTGTACACACCGTACACCAAACCCTCTCTCCCTCACTCTGTACACACCGTACACCAAACCCTCTCTCCCTCACTCTGTACACACCGTACACCAAACCCTCTCTCCCTCACTCTGTACACACCTCACACCAAACCCTCTCTCCCTCACTCTGTACACACCTCACACCAAACCCTCTCTCCCTCACTCTGTACACACCTCACACCAAACCCTCTCTCCCTCACTCTGTACACACCTCACACCAAACCCTCTCTCCCTCACTCTGTACACACCGTACACCAAACCCTCTCTCCCTCACTCTGTACACACCTCACACCAAACCCTCTCTCCCTCACTCTGTACACACCTCACACCAAACCCTCTCTCACTCACTCTGTACACACCTCACACCAAACCCTCTCTCCCTCACTCTGTACACACCTCACACCAAACCCTCTCTCCCTCACTCTGTACACACCTCACACCAAACCCTCTCCCCCTCACTCTGTACACACCTCACACCAAACCCGCTCTCACAGATACACACAGTTTTCTGCTGTACCGGCTCTTTAAAGAAGGCTAGCGGAACAATCACTGAACTTCCTTACATTTAGATATAGAACCTCAAGAACCTCCAGCACCAGCACCTGCACCAGCACCAGCACCAGCACCTGCATCTGTACCAGTACCAGCACCTGTACCAGCACCAGCACCAGCACCTGTACCAGCACCAGCACCTGCATCTGTACCAGTACCAGTACCTGTACCTGTACCAGCACCAGCACCTGTACCAGCACCTGCATCTGTACCAGTACCAGCACCTGTACCAGCACCTGCATCTGTACCAGTACCAGCACCTGTACCAGCACCTGTACCAGCACCAGCACCTGTACCAGCACCTGTACCAGCACCTGCATCTGTACCAGCACCAGCACCTGTACCAGCACCTGTACCTGTACCTGTACCAGCATTTGATTAGTTCCATGATGAATCTCTGTCCATCTATGCACCATAAAGACACGTCACTGTACCTCACACTGCTGAGGAGCCCCCTGCTGAGGAGCCCACTGCTGCTGAGCCCCCCTGCTGAGGAGCCCACTGCTGCTGAGCCCCCCTGCTGAGGAGCCCACTGCTGAGGAGCCCACTGCTGAGGAGCCCACTGCTGAGGAGCCCACTGCTGAGGAGCCCACTGCTGAGCCCCCTGCTGAGGAGCCCACTGCTGAGAGCCCACTGCTGAGCCCCCCTGCTGAGAGCCCACTGCTGAGCCCCCCTGCTGAGGAGCCCACTGCTGAGGAGCCCACTGCTGAGAGCCCACTGCTGAGCCCCCTGCTGAGGAGCCCACTGCTGAGGAGCCCACTGCTGAGGAGCCCACTGCTGAGCCCCCCTGCTGAGGAGCCCACTGCTGAGGAGCCCCCTGCTGAGGAGCCCACTGCTGAGGAGCCCACTGCTGAGGAGGCCACTGCTGAGGAGCCCACTGCTGAGGAGCCCCCTGCTGAGGAGGCCACTGCTGAGGAGCCCACTGCTGAGCCCCCTGCTGAGGAGCCCACTGCTGAGGAGCCCACTGCTGAGGAGCCCACTGCTGAGGAGCCCACTGCTGAGGAG
>JAMWET010002649.1:30000-55000 GCA_024036415.1 Prochilodus magdalenae
TGTGTGTGTGTGTAAGTGTGTGGGTGTGTGTGTGTGTGTAAGTGTGTGTGTGTGGGTGTGTGTGTGTGTGAGAGTGTGTGTGAGTGTGTGTGTGTGTGTGTGTGTGTGTGTGTGTGTGTGTGTAAGTGTGTGGGTGTGTGTGTGGGTGTGTGTGTGCAGCTGGAGGATGTATATTACCAGGAAGGTTATGTTGTAGAAAGTTTAACTATGCTAACGCTAACAGCTGAGCTAACGTATTTACAGAGATGTCATTTCTCTGGACCCTGGCTCATTTAAGATCCGGCTTGTTATCAGCACACAGTTCTAAACCCAGCGTCTGTGATGGTGTGTGTGCGGAGTGGGGGGGTGGCGGGGTTGGGGAGCATGAGTCCACATGTCCTGGGTGAGCTGCACGCCTGTGTTAATGCTGAGCGGTGTATACGGGTTTGGAGTGCTGCATCCAGACACCATCTATTCCAGGGAAGGTCTCGCTGATTCCAGCAGGACACTCAACCACATCCATCACGGAGCACAGCAGCACGGCTCCGTAGGAGAAGAGTCCGGGAGAACTGACCTGCCTGCAGTCCAGACCACCGGTCACGCACTGGGAACATCTGGAGGATTATGGGAGGAGAAACAGGACATAGGAGACTCCGGAATGTGATATCAAGCAGGAATGGAAGCATTTCTGGCTTCCGGAATTCCAGCAATCGTCTCCTCAGTTCCCAATCACCTACAGCTGTTAACAGTAGAGCGTAGCTCAGTTTCAGTTTTGACTTTACACCGTGTCCCAACTTTCCCGGAAGAATTCCTTAAATTCCACTTTCGCCTAATTATTCCGCAGACGGATGAAATGAGGAGACCAGCCAGGCGAGTAAAACTCAAACATCACTTTATTATTTTCCCACATCCGGATCTCTAACACATCATGCAATGTTACGTTGTGCTGTAATTGTTGTGGTTTTGACCTGATACACATTCACACACTCGCTTCGGAACGAGTCAGCTCGCGCCGCGCAGCGCCAGCACTCACCAGCAGGGCGGCGCCACTGACCCGAAGGCTCGAAGCAGCTGAAATGTTCCCAGAATTGCGAGCGCGTCTCAAAAAAGCAGCGAAGCGTGGCAGCGGCGCCAGCAGAGAGCCGGAATCTGCTATTGAGGAAGACGACGGATACTCCAACCTCACCACAACACTCAGAAACAGCTTCGTCAGAGGGAAACAGGGAACACCTGGGCCCACAACAGGCAAAACGCTCTTCACCACATACATATATATATTTACATTTTGGTTCATATTTATAAAAATACCGTAGCTACGAAATCGAATGTGTAATGACCTACAACGACGGATCTTTTAGAAAAAGGTACAAAATGCCTGGGAGAATCCTTCCCCGGAGAACCCTTCCCGGAGAATCCGCCCCGGGAAAAGAATTGTAAATAACTGTGGACTGTAAAAAGGAGGTAGCAACTCTTTGTCTCGTCCTGGTCGTGTCGGTTGTCCTGGTGACGTTGAGAGCAGAACCCTGCCTGCTTCCCTGGGAATTCTGGGAGGTGCAGTGGCCATTCCTACAATAGTGACGGACTCAGTAGCCAGCCAGAAATGCAGTTGTTATTGAGGAGACTGAGTCTCAGCTTTGTTTCTGTTGCTGTTTCGTTTCTTTCCTGAGCATCTGCAGAAGCTCTGACATGCACAGCCGGGTAAAATCACAGACATGCGGCGATATTGATTAGAAGGAACTGTGTGCTGATCGATCAATCCTCATTGCTGTGTGAAAGGAAGCTCAATAATAACTGCTCGTTTCTGGCAGGCTAATGAAAGTAGGACTGCAGGGTCCCACGGCGCCGGACATCAGTCGTCCAGCAGTGGAACCCCCCTCCCAGGGAGTTGGCATGACGGATGCTCACCTTGACCGTCTTAATTCCTGCCAGAGTGAATCAGATCTGAGTGAGTATCGTACAGCAGCTTCCTGAAGTCTGACATATCAACGATGAGCTGCAACACTCTGTCTCTGAGTCGTTTACACGCTACTCACCGAGACTCTCAAACATCTTCTGAATGGTAGCCTCATTGGCATCCACCATGACACGCTTCTCGTCCAGCATCAAGACGTTCATGGACAGCCACTTGGAGGACATCCAGAGTGGGTGGTCTGGTGCAGAACCAGCACAGGGTTATATGACCAACCACTAAAATGATCACTTCCAAAAAAAAAAACAATAAACCTGCAGATATATGAATGTGTTGTGTTCAATCAAACTCACCGTCTGGAATTAATGGTGTTGGCGGTTTCACCACAGTCCAGCCAGCTTTCTGGAACATCTCAATCTGTCAAAAAGAAAAACATCAGTCTGTAACAGCAAACTTGGTCAGTCTGTAACAGCAGTCCAGTCAGTCTGTAACACCGGCTCAGGGAGTCTGTAACAGCAGTTCAGTCAGTCTGCAACAGCGGATCAATCAGCCTGTGACAGCGGTTCAGTCAATCTGTAACAGTGGTTCAATCAGTCTGTAACACCGGCTCAGTCAGTCTGTAACACCGGCTCAGGGAGTCTGTAACAGCGGTTCAAACTGTCTGTAACAGCGGTTCAGGCAGTCTGTAACAGCGGTTCAGTCAGTCTGTAAAAGCGGTTCAGGCAGTTTGTAACAGCGGTTCAGGCAGTTTGTAACAGCGGTTCAGGCAGTCTGTAACAGCGGTTCAGGGAGTCTGTAACAGCGGTTCAAACTGTCTGTAACAGCGGTTCAGGCAGTCTGTAACAGCGGTTTAGTCAGTTTGTAACACCGGCTCAGGGAGTCTGTAACAGCGGTTTAGTCAGTTTGTAACAACGGTTCAGGCAGTCTGTAACAGCGGCTCAGGCAGTCTGTAAAAGCGGCTCAGGCAGTCTGTAAAAGCGGTTCAGGCAGTCTGTAAAAGCGGTTCAGGCAGTCTGTAAAAGCGGTTCAGGCAGTCTGTAACAGCGGTTCAGGCAGTCTGTAACACCGGCTCAGGGAGTCTGTAACACTGGTTCAGGCAGTCTGTAACACCGGCTCAGGGAGTCTGTAACACCGGCTCAGGCAGTCTGTAACAGTGGTTCAGGCAGTCTGTAACAGCGGTTCAGTCAGTCTGTAACAGCGGCTCAGGGAGTCTGTAACACCGGCTCAGGCAGTCTGTAACAGTGGTTCAGGCAGTCTGTAACAGCGGTTCAGTCAGTCTGTAACAGCGGCTCAGGGAGTCTGTAACAGCGGTTCAGGCGGTCTGTAACAGCGGCTCAGGGAGTCTGTAACAGCGGTTCAGGCAGTCTGTAACACTGGCTCAGCGAGTCTGTAAAAGCGGTTCAGTCAGTCTGTAACAGCGGTTCAGGCAGTCTGTAACAGCGGTTCAGGCAGTCTGTAACAGCGGTTCAGGCAGTCTGTTATTATTAATGAGATCAGTCTCTGACAGAATGTATATGATTCAATACTTCAGTCAGTCTATAACATTCCATAACCTGTAATTCTGACCGTGGTGGGTCAGTTCTGGGCAGTGCACCTGAGCTCACCTGTCGGCATGGGCGGTCCGGGTTGGACAGCACCAGGCCTGGTCCGATGATGTTGAAGGTGGCGTCGATGTGCATGGGGTTCGGGTCTTTAAAGGAGATGATGTGCACCTTGTAGGTGGGAGCGAGGTGACGACGCATCCACTCTATGCCCATGAAGTTAGTAACCTGGTAATATCATTAATACGTTAATGAATAATTAATACATTAATAAATGAATAGATTAATAATCCCACATACAGATTAAGACACACATAAACACCTGTATACCTGTATACACACACACACACAGACACACTGTGTTACTGTGGGGTCTGTTACTGTAGGCTCTAATAGTGTATGGTCTGATGCTGTGGGGTCTGATACTGTGGGTCTGATAGTGTAAGCTGTTATACTGTGGGGTCTGATAATGTTGGTCTGATACTGTGGGGTCTGGTACTGTAGGCTCTGATATTGTGGATCTGATACTGTGGGGTCTTGTCCTGTAGGCTCTGATACTATGGGGTCTGATACTGTGGGGTCTGGTACTGTAGGCTCTGATATTGTGGATCTGATACTGTGGGGTCTTGTCCTGTAGGCTCTGATACTATGGGGTCTGATACTGTGGGGTCTGATAATGTGGGTCAGATACTGTAGGCTCTGATAATGTGGGTCCAATACTGTGGGTCTTGTCCTGTAGGCTCTGATACTGTGGGGTCTAATAATGTGGGTCAGGTACTGTAGGTTCTGATAATCTGGGTCTAATATATTTCTTGAATTTCCCTCTGGGATCAATAAAGTATCTATCTATCTCTATCTAATACTATGGGGTCTGTTTCTGTAGGCGCTGATACTGTGGGGTCTGATAATGTGGGTCTGATACTGTGGGGTCTGGTACTATAGGCTCTGATAGTGTGGATCTGATACTGTGGGTCTGGTACTGTAGGGTCTGATAATGTGGGTCTGATACTGTGGGTCTGGTACTATAGGCTCTGATAGTGTGGGTCTGGTACTGTAGGTTCTGATAATATGGGTCTAATACTGTGGGGTCTGGTTCTGTAGGCGCTGATACTGTGGGGTCTGATAATGTGGGTCTGGTACTGTAGGTTCTGATAATATGGGTCTAATACTGTGGGGTCTGGTTCTGTAGGCGCTGATACTGTGGGGTCTGATAATGTAGGCTCTGATACTGTGGGGTCTGATATTGTAGGCTCTGATACTGTGGGGTCTGATACTGTAGGCTCTGATACTGTGGAGTCTGATAATGTGGGTCTGGTACTGTGGGGTCTGGTACTGTAGGCTCTGATACTGTGGAGTCTGATAATGTGGGTCTTATACTGTGGGGTCTGGTACTGTAGGCTCTGATAATGTGGATCTGATACTGTGGGTCTGATACTGTGGGTCTGATACTGTAGGCTCTGATACTGTGGGTCTGATACTGTGGGGTCTGATACTGTGGAGTCTGATACTGTGGGTCTAATACTGTGGGGTCTGGTACTCTGGGTCTAATACTGTGGGGTCTGGTACTGTAGGCTCTGATACTGTGGGTCTGATACTGTGGAGTCTGATACTGTGAGTCTAATACTGTGGGGTCTGGTACTGTAGGCTCTGATAATGTGGATCTTCCCTCTGGGATCAATAAAGTATCTATCTATCTCTATCTAATACTGTGGGGTCTGGTTCTGTAGATGCTGATACTGTGGGGTCTGATACTGTGGGGTCTGATAATGTGGGTCTGATACTGTGGGGTCTGATACTGTAGGCTCTGATACTGTGGGTCTGATACTGTGGGGTCTGATAATGTGGGTCTGATACTGTGGGGTCTGATACTGTAGGCTCTGATACTGTGGGTCTGATACTGTGGGTCTGATACTGTGGGGTCTGATGCTGTGGAGTCTGATAATGTGGGTCTTATACTGTGGGGTCTGGTACTGTAGGCTCTGATAATGTGGATCTGATACTGTGGGTCTAATACTGTGGGGTCTGGTACTTTAGGCTCTGATACTGTGGGTCTGATACTGTGGGTCTGATACTGTAGGCTCTGATACTGTGGGTCTGATACTGTGGGGTCTGATACTGTGGAGTCTGATACTGTGGGGTCTGGTACTGTAGGCTCTGATACTGTGGGTCTGATAATGTGGGTCTGATACTGTGGAGTCTGATACTGTGAGTCTAATACTGTGGAGTCTGGTACTGTAGGCTCTGATAATGTGGATCTTCCCTCTGGGATCAATAAAGTATCTATCTATCTCTATCTAATACTGTGGGGTCTGGTTCTGTAGATGCTGGTACTGTGGGGTCTGATAATGTGGGTCTGATACTGTGGGGTCTGATACTGTAGGCTCTGGTACTGTGGGTCTGATACTATGGGATCTGTTACTGTGGGTCTGATACTGTTGGATCTGTTACTGTGTGGTCTGTTACTGTGGGGTCTGATACTGTGGGGTCTGATACTGTGGGGTCTGATAATGTGGGTCTGATACTGTGGGGTCTGATAATGTGGGTCTGATACTGTGGGGTCTGATACTGTGGGGTCTGATACTGTGGGGTCTGATAATGTGGGTCTGATACTGTGGGGTCTGATACTGTGGGGTCTGATAATGTGGGTCTGATACTGTGGGGTCTGATATTTGTGTCCTTGATGTTGTTTGTCTAACTAGCATGAGACGTTAGCATTACATTTATGTAGCTTTGATAGGTATGAATATAAAATATGTAAATATGAGTGTACAGGTGTGTGTGTGTGTTTACAGGTGTGTGTATCAGTACAGGTGTACAGGCGTGTGTATCAGTACAGGTGTACAGGCGTGTGTATCAGTACAGGTGTAAAGTTGTATGTGTTTGTGTACATACAAATATATGTGTACAGGTGTGTGTACATGTGTGTACACTTATACAAGTGTGTGTGTGTGTGTGTACACAGGTGTACAGGTACATGTGAACAGGTGTGTGTGTGTGTGTGTTGTTACCTGGCTCCTCTGTACGAACAGGTCCGTTCCGGCTCTGATGAAGTCTGCAGCATCGAAACATGGCTCATGCTCAGTGGTCACAAACTTCCCCTCAGCAGCCAGTTTGTGTCGGTCCTCCACCGTGCGGATCGGGTAATCCTGCACAGACACACTCAGGGTAAACAACAACAACCTCAGCAGTGCCCTCCACACACAGTACCTGCAGTCCGCCACCAGGGGGAGCTCTGAGCTAACACAGGTCACCTGATTATCTACCTGCCAGATACAGCCAACAAACCCAGCGTACCTGCTTCACCTGCAGGTCAGTCAGCTTTACACTGACCAGTCAGACTCTCAGCCTCCCGGCTGTTGATCTTACTGAGATCCAGTGGAGAGAATCTGAGTGGACTGAACTCTGGTGTCCTCAGGTGGGGTCAAGCAGCAGCTGCTTGTGTTATTGGTTTGAGTTGACCTCTGACCTTTGGTCAGGAGAAATCTGGAGTTCCTCCAGAAGACAGTGCTGCAGAAAGCTGAACCTCCAGCTCTGACCACGCTGTACTATTGAGTGGCCACTAGAGGTCACTACATCCTCAGTTTCTACCCAGGAAGGCTCTCACTGTCCTCACTGACCACCTGGGGGAACGTTCCCTGCCCTGCTGGATGTCTTTATTATGAATGGCTTTTGAGTGGGCGCGTGTGAGAGACCCCACCTGATCGTACAGCTCATCGGCCATGGTGGGCTTGGGGGCGGTGGTCCATTTGGCTCCCCTCCTGAAGTACTCTTTAATGAGGGGTCTGTAGGCGCGGTACTCGAAGAAGCGAGCCCTCCACGCCATCGGAGCCTCGATGATCTCATTCCCCACCACCAGCAGGATGTCCCGCGGCATGGCAGCGTACATACCTACACAAACACAAACATAAACACAAACACCTGCCTTAATACTCAACCGCACACGGCAGCGTTCAGTGTGGTGTTACGCTCCGTCTATCATCACTCTGACACCTTATACACACAATACACGCCAGCACTCCACCGGTACGTACATACACCACACACTGCTCATCAGACGAACAGCTGCACCCAGAGTCAGGACTGGAACCTGGTGTGCAGGTGTGACATGGTGAGACATGCTAATGATTTAAGTTTCACACTCGACCGCACACGTGAGGTAAACCTGGACGGGTCTTATCTCTGTCCCTGACTGACCCAACACCACCACTACAGACCTCCAGCGAGCAGTGGTGTCCTCCATGAGTCCTCCTGTTAGTGCAGCACCATCGGCAGACGGCTGCACCACGCAGGACTACATGCACACAGACCGTTACCACGACTGTCCTTAACACCACGTCACCGTCACCAAAGACTGCAGTGGTGTCGTACCAGACTGTCATGGAGTGACTCAGAATGGCAGCGGGTCATCTTCAGTGACGAGTCCCGCTTTAGTCTTGGTTAGCCAACGCGGCGGCCCAACACCATACTGAGACTTCTGTATGTGTAGCTCAGTAAATGTTGATCATATCAGTCTAAACCCCACACCTCCCTCTGGGTGCAGCTGTCCTGCTGATGATGGGCGTGTGTATACGGTGCAGGGTGAATGGTGGGGTGTTGAAGTATAGGGGTACGCAGGTACAGGGTTGTATAGAGTGCAGTTCTAAGCGCTGTGTGGTTTCCCGCTCACCTGTGGAAGTGAAGTCCGGGGTTTTGTACTCGACAGACCAGTCGATCGGCTCTGGTCTCCGGACGTTGACGCCTTCATGGCGTAGGATATTGCACATCTCCTCGATCTCTGCGACGGCTTTCTTCAAGTGCTCCTCAGGGAATGTCTGGCCACCGTACTTCTGATAAAACGGCCAATACTTCTCATACGTGTTGGCCTGCCAAAACAGACACATGCCCCGTTTACCACGCTCGGTTCTCCACCACTCACACCGTAATCAGACGCACAGCAGCTGAACCGGAGCGTCCGGATCCCACACGGTCTCACAGCGGAGCTTATAATCCCCCTGAGAATATACAGCTCATTATCAACCAGATCCAGAGGCGGGTGAACACGGCATGCAGCAGAGCTAGAGCAGAGACCCCCGGGATAAGACACTCCAGGGTCAGCTCCCCCTTCAGTCCTCCACTGGAGTAACGGTACTACAGTGTGTACCCTCAGAGGTGCTTCAGTGTGGAGAGTAACAGGAGCACGATTCTCTATGGCTCTCCGGGATCAGGAGGGCGTGGCATTGTACTACAGGCTACGTGCAGGGCGTGTGGGGTCCAGCGGGATGCACCTGCAGAACCGGAGCATGGTGTCTACTGTTCTGACACTGCGAGCGGGCCGTGATGGAGCCCAGACTTTCTTGGTTGGACTGAATAAACGTAAACGGCTGTGGAGGCGGAGTTCCAGTGTTTTAGCTCGGGAACATCCAGGGTCTGTAGTTTGGCTCCGCCCACTGCCCACGGTCAAAGTGTAGCTCTAATGAAAACCGCACTGTGGTGTGAGTGACCTCACCTTGACCTCGACGGTAAATGGCGGGACGCGAGCATTTTCAGCCCGGCCCACTATCACCTCCTCCAGGGGGTCCCACTCATTGTAGGCACACACAGGGCACTCCTCCGCCTCCTCCTGAGGGCGGGGCTGCACTGCTGCCGCAGAGCTGGAGCTCCGAAACACATTCTGAACCAAACGGCTCACTGAGCGACCGACCTGCAGACCAAACAGAGAGAGAGAGAGAGAGGGAGGGGGAGAGAGAGAGAGAGAGAGAGAGAGAGGGGGAGAGAGGGAGAGAGAGAGAGAGAGAGAGGGAGAGAGGGGGAGAGAGAGGGAGAGAGGGAGAGAGAGAGAGAGAGGGAGAGAGATAGAGAGAGAGAGAGTGAGAGGAGAGAGAGTGAGAGAAAGAGAGAGGAGTGAGAGAGAGGGAGAGAGGGAGAGGGAAGAGAGGGGAGAGAGGGAGAGGGAGAGGGGGAGAGGGAGAGAGAGGGAGAGAGAGGGAGAGAGAGGGAGAGAGAGGGAGAGAGAGGGAGAGAGAGGGGGAGAGAGGGAGAGAGAGGGAGAGAGAGGGAGAGACAGAGAGAGAGGGAGAGAGAGGGAGAGAGAGGGAGAGAGAGAGGGAGAGAGGGAGAGAGAGAGAGAGAGGGAGAATGAGGGAGAATTAATGAGTGCTGGGATAAAGAATCCTAAGAAGGATAAGCAGCTCTGAAGATGAATTGATGAATGGATGGATGAATGGATGGATACGTGAAAGTATAATGAACAGTGTTGATGAATGTGTGTGTGAATGTGTGAATGCATGAACACATGACTGATTCATTAAATTCACACACAGCTAACACATGAATGAATGAATGAATGAATGAATGCTCTGATCCTAAGCCCCTCCCCTCCTTTACATAACCACACTTAAACCCCACTTGAGTAAAGATCAAAGGTCAGGAGGTCAGTCGCTGAGGTGAGATAAGACAAACGGCCAATCAGAGCACAGAGACGTTCTCCAGGCAAACTGAGGCAGAGGACAGCAGCTGTGGGCTTACAGTCGCAGTACAGCACCAAGCAGAGGAGCTCAGGTTTCAGCAGGAGGTCTGAGGAGGAGCCTCCAAAACTCTCCACAGGTTCCTGCCTGAAACTCCCGCAGCTCTCCCTGACACCATTCCGATCTCATCCACTCGCACACAGCTACAGCTAACACAGCATTCCCAAGACCGGAACACCTGGAGCACAAACGTGCTAATGGCTCTGGTGAGGAGCGTGTTACAGCAGGGACCTGCCAGGGGAACTTCCTAGAAGGTCCGGCGGAGGTTCCTGGAGCTGGGTTCCTCTCTCCTCTCCGTATCCTCCTCCGTTTGGTCTAAAATGAAACTCTACAGCTCGTCATGCAGTAACGATGACGAAGGAGAGGATGAAGATACTGACCATGCTTCCAATGAGGTGGGCTGCCTCGGCCCCCCGGCTCCCTCCTCTCAGACAGCGGACGCGCAGCATGTTCTCTCGGGGTTGGACAGTAGTGTGGCGCGCGGCTCGCTGGGGGAGTTTATATAGTATAGTCACACGTGTGAAAAAAACCCCTGTGAAAGCTGAACCCTTACAGCAGCACATTTTTATCACCCCCCCCCCCCCACACCCCCCACTCCATACACCCCCTCCCCCCAGCCCCTCCTCACACAACCGGCCTGCTATCTGCCCTGCAGGGTTTGACGACGTGACGCACGCACACATACAGGCACTGCACCCGCACCTAGGCTCAGGAGGCTTTAGTTCAGCACTACTGTACCGCACCCACACTCCTGCCCTGGGTTCAGCTCAGTCTCAGCTCGGGGTGTCCCAGCGGACCCCCGCAGGTCTCAGGGCCCGGCATTGTGAAGGATCTGTTTGTGTTTTGAAAGCTTATTGATTGACTGATTGATTGACTGAAGCTGTTGACTAGCAGCTTTAAAAGGTCAGCTGGCCAACGGGGGTAAAGGCCGTTTGGCACGGTGTTAACCGCATGCCGGAAACATCACATACTCGCCAGAAACCCCGGCTGAGCTGTTAAGTAACCGTGTTAAGTAACCTTAAACAAAAACTATTCATGAAACTAATGACATTCGCCCCGAAGCTCCGGCGCTACCTTCAGACAGCTAACATGTCGACTACAACTAGGGCCTGGGCCGAACTAGCGCTTTCACTGAACCCCGTATCTGTGCTGAGCCGAGCGACGCCTGGTGTTCAGCACCGTGCCGGATCTAAAGGCCTTTGAAGACTTGTATGAGAGGACGTGTGAAAAGTTGTGCAAACTGCTGGGTAAACCGCAACCCACCTGAACGTCTTATCTGGGGTTACAGTAACCTTGAGGGGCTAAAAAAAAGTGTGTGAAAACACACAGAACAAAACCGCTGGGCCGGACCTGGCGCTCCAGCGGAACCAGGGAGCCCAATTCTGCTCTGCTGTTCCTGGCTCTACCCAACTCTACCCAACTCTACTCTACACTACACTATACTAGTCAGACTAACACCGCACTGCGCTACATCCACTACAATACACTGAACTACACTCGGCAGACCCAGCACACTACACTCCACTACACACTTTACAGTATACTACTCAACTCAACACTACACTGTACTACACTACACTAGTCTACACTACACTCCGGCACATTCCACTACACTACACACGGCACTACTCTATACTAAACTACACTACACTACTATATACTATGTTAAACTACACTATATTTCAGTACAATTATACTACAGCACTTTATACTACTCTACACTACAGTACACTACACTACACTACACTACACTACACTACACTACACTACACTACACTACAGTACACTCAAATACACTGCCCTACTTTATTACACTATACTACACTCGTCAAATTAAATACACTCCACTGCATTCAACTACACTACTCTACAGCACACTATACACTCCACTTACTAATCCACAGTACAATACACTACACTATACACTCCACTCCTCCACAGTACAATACACTACACTATACACTCCACTCCTCCACAGTACAATACACTACAACACTCTAACCCTCCATATAATACACTAGTCAGACTGAATCTACTACAGTCCACTCACTACTCGACATTACACTGCTCTACATCACATTGCACTACTCTACACTATAGTACACTACACTACTATATACTATGTTAAACTACACTATATTTCAGTACAATTATACTACAGCACTTTATTACACTACACTACACTACACTACACTACACTACACTACACTACACTACACTACAGTACACTCAAATACACTGCCCTACTTTATTACACTATACTACACTCGTCAAATTAAATACACTCCACTGCATTCAACTAGTACACTACACTGCTCAACACTATAGTACACTACACCACATTGCACTACTCTACACTATAGTACACTACACTGTAATACATTACACTGTACTACACAACACCACATTACACAACACTACACTACCTTACACCACATTGCATTATACTACACTGTACCACATTATACTATACTACACCACACTACTCTACACTATGATACACTACACTACTCTGTACTGCTTTACACTATACTACTCTACACTATGGTATACTACACTACTCAACACTACACTACACTACATTCCTCCCAATGTAATGTTACCATTTTGTGTTAAGGAGGTTTTGTTTCTGCTGACCTCATTAATTTCCCCCAGGTTTATATTTTTGAGCCAGATTAAACCTTCACTGTAATGTTTTGGGATGAAATGTCTTCATTTATTAAAATCACTGAACTTGTATTGTCCCTCTGCCCTGAGCTGGTTGGGGGCTGGATGTCTGGAACCTTTATATAGTATAGTATGGTATAGCACAGTCCGGGGGGCGGAGCTATGTACAGTTTGCTAGATTAGTTAGCGGCAGGCTGAGGGTGCATGTTGTGCACGTTTTGCACTGTGCTTTCTCACGTATGTGGCGGGGCCCTCGGGGGTCAGTGGGTTTGAGCGGATTATCTCTGAGTTAAAGTTTTTTAAATAGCGCTTATCAGGAAAAGATACAGCTGGGTCCCAATAAACGGGAGATAAGACAGCGGGAGTTGGCCCCGGTGCTGGATGTGACGCAACACCTGCAGCAGTGCCAGCAATGCAGTGTCAATACAGGGGTCAAGGGTCAGAGAAAAGTGTGTCAGATCACAACAAAGAAAATACCCTATTAAACATATGAACAGCGCTGTACGCTGCACCTCCTCACCGCACCTCCTCACCACACCGCCAAAAGACCCTCGGCTGAGGAGCTCACCTGCCACCGGTACAGCCTGTACAGTCTCTATCCAGAAGACCTGACCGGCAGAACAGGCGCTCTGGAGCAGCTGCACATGAAGGTCGCCATGTCCAATTCCAGGAGAGGGCGAGAGGTAAGGCCCCCAGCACAGGGCTCCGGAGCAGTGGAGCGGGAGTGATGGAGCTGCTCCTACCACTCATGAAACTGAGATGCTGAAAATCCAAGGAAATGAGACTCCTGCACTCCGTCCCATCAGGCCAGCTCATAAAACAAGGCACCTGATCCTGATCCACCACAGCCTCAGGGTCCAGTATGTTTCCCAGCTAGCAGGAATACCGAGCCCAGTTATCAGGAACGCTGTTCGTTTAACTGGAGAACGGTTTTCCTGATTACATGGCTGTATGTGAGTTGGACCGTTCTGAAGGACCCAGTCTGATATACTGCTGAGCACTGTAAGACCTGAACCTGCACATCCTCCTGACCTTACACACAGGAAGTACTCACACTTCCATGGAATATTGGAATACGGGTCAGGATAGCCTGAAGACCATTCCCATGCAGCACTAGTGATTTAACTAATGTCATCTGTAGGCCGTCATTACTAAACTCCCCCCATAAATATTAAACCTGGACATGAATCAGACACGCCTCCGAGACGTATGTGTCATACGGGTCTACCAGCAGTGGATACAATCCCAGTCTACAGGGAATTCTCCTCGGAACTGTGCCAGGGAAGGCCTCCACCACATCTGGACCACCTGACCAGTTCTCTGATGTGAGAGTGTCTGAACACTGATGTGGCTACATCCAGAACCTCGTCCAGTACATGCCCGATCCAGTCCCAGCTGTTACTGGTGCTGGTGGAGGGGATACTGATCGGGTCGGTACCAGGGGGTTTATAATGTCAGGCTTGTCACAGTAGCAGAACCCTTTCAGTCCTATATGAGCCACCTACTGCACACTCTCCATCAACCTGAAGAACCATTCCACCACACAAGATCACTCCACCTCCACCCCTACCGCACCATCTGCAGGAACTGTGTGAGGATGTTCAAGCTGCATGGGATGGATTATCACAGGACTCCATCAGGAACCTCTACAGCTCCATACCGAGACGTCTGGCGTGTTGGGTTAGCGAACACGGCGGCCCGACGCCATACTGAGAGACAGACTTCTGTATGTGTAGCTCAATAAATATTGATCATATCAGTCTAAACTTATCATCAGTTATTGATCCTGGTCACCTTTATCTTCCTTCCGCACACACCTGCACTCCCACACCTCCTTCTGGGAGCAGCCCTTCCTCTGATGACGGGTGTACTATATGCATGTTCCTGTTAAGCGTATCAGTAACGTGTGGTGTTAGAGTGCACATGTGTTAGTGATCAGCGAAGGGTGCAGCTCTGAGGGGCTCCAGCTGGACCTGAGTGGAAACACGCTGTACATTAACACTTTAGTGAAACTAACACTGTCACTAATGCGGTGCACCATCAGAGCTCTCTCGGACAGTCAGACAGAGAGGTGCTGATGGGTAACCTGGAGGGAGCAGACGAGACAGAGGGGGTTATAATGAGGTCAAAGGTCACAGGGAGTCGTAGGAGCTGGAATGCTGTATGTTCTCCTCTGTGTTCTCCTATTGGACAGGGTTGGGCGAGTTCCTGCGGTTCTTTCTGACTGAACCGCGACCTTAGAGCCTGAAATACCACAAGCCCCCCTGCACCCCACCTCCCACGCCTCTGGCCTGTAAGTGGACCCAGCTCCAGCAGCAGCACCACGGGAGTAACCCAGCACTGACCGCTCCTTCTAAGAAAGACTGACCAGCTCCACATCCTTATCCATACCACTCAGGAGGTGGAGGAGCTGAGCCCTGAGTACTAACCAATCAGACAGTCAGCTCAACTCGCAGAGGATCACTCTTCACTGAACACAACCACACAGTCAATATACAGAACAGACAGACAGACGGAGAACCAGAGAGACAGAGAGACAGAGAACCAGAGAGACAGAGAGACAGAGAACCAGAGAGACAGAGAGACAGAGACACAGACAGACAGACAGACAGAAGAACAGACAGACAGACAGACACAGACAAACACAGAGACAGAGACACAGACGAACAGAAAGACAGAGACACAGAGAGACAGACAGACAGACAGACAGACAGAGACACAGACACAGACAGACAGAGACACAGAGAGACAGACAGACAGACAGACAGACAGAGACACAGAGAGACAGAGAACCAGAGTGACAGAGAACCAGAGAGACAGACAGAGACACAGACAGACAGACAGAGACACAGAAGAACAGACAGACAGACAGACGGAGACACAGACAGACAGACAGGCAGACAGAGACACAGAGAGACAGAGAACCAGAGATACAGAGAACCAGAGAGACAGACAGAGACACAGACAGACAGACAGAGACACAGAAGAACAGACAGACAGACAGACGGAGACACAAACAGACAGACAGACAGAGACACAGAAGAACAGACAGACAGACAGAGACACAGAGAGACAGAGAACCAGAGAGACAGACAGAGACACAGACAGACAAACAGAGACACAGAAGAACAGACAGACAGACAGACGGAGACACAGACAGACAGACAGGCAGAGACACAGAAGAACAGACAGACAGACAGACAGACAAACAGAGACACAGAAGAACAGACAGACAGACAGACGGAGACACAGACAGACAGACAGGCAGAGACACAGAAGAACAGACAGACAGACAGACAGACAGACAGACAGAGACACAGACGAACAGAGAGACAGAGACACAGAGAGATAGACAGACAGACAGACAGACAGAGACACAGACAGACAGACAGAGACACAGACAGACAGACAGAGACACAGACAGACAGACAGACAGACAGAGACGCAGACAGAGACACAGACAGACAGACAGACAGACAGAGACACAGACAGACAGAAAGACAGACAGGGACACAGACAGAGACACAGACAGACAGACAGGCAGAGACACAGACGGACAGGGACACAGACAGACAGACAGGGACACAGACAGACAGACAGACAGGGACACAGACAGACAGACAGACAGACAGGGACACAGACAGACAGACAGACAGACAGAGACACAGACAGACAGACAGACAGACAGACAGACAGACAGACAGAGACACAGACAGACAGACAGACAGACAGACAGACAGAGACACAGACAGACAGACAGACAGACAGACAGACAGGGACACAGACAGACAGACAGACAGGGACACAGACAGACAGACAGACAGACAGGGACACAGACAGACAGACAGACAGACAGAGACACAGACAGACAGACAGACAGACAGAGACACAGACAGACAGACAGACAGACAGACAGACAGACAGAGACACAGACAGACAGACAGACAGGGACACAGACAGACAGACAGACAGGGACACAGACAGACAGACAGACAGACAGGGACACAGACAGACAGACAGACAGACAGAGACACAGACAGACAGACAGACAGACAGACAGACAGACAGACAGACAGACAGACAGACAGACAGACAGACAGACAGACAGACAGACAGACAGGGACACAGACTGTGATTTTGTATTAGTTGTTATACAGTAACGCTGTTTCTGCATTAACAGCAGCTTCTAACTCCTCAACTTAACACTGCTGTGCTAAGAAAGATATTAGGAGATGTTAGGAGGTGTTAGGAGATGGTATGAGATGTTTGGGGTGTGGGGGTGTTAGGAGATGGTGCGAGATGTTGGGAGGTGTTAGGAGGTGTTGTTAGATGTTAGGAGATGGTATGAGATGTTAAGGGGTGTTAGGAGGTGTTAGGAGATCGTATGAGATGTTGGGGGGTGTTAGGAGGTGTTAGGAGATGGTGTGAGATGTTATGAGATGTTGGGAGGTGTTAGGAGATGGTGTGAGATGTTGGGAGGTGTTAGGAGGTGTTGTTAGATGTTAGGAGATGGTATGAGATGTTGAGGGGTGTCAGGAGATGGTTTGAGATGTTAGGAGATGGTATGAGATGTTGGGAGGTGTAGGAGGTGTTAGATGTTAGGAGGTGTTAGGAGATGGCGTGAGATGTTGGGAGGTGTTGTTAGATGTTGGGAGGTGTTGTTAGATGTTAGGAGATGTTATGAGATGTTGGAGGTGTTAGGAGATGGTATGAGGTGTTGGGGGGTGTTGTTAGATGTTATGAGATGTTGGGAGGTGTTAGGAGGTGTTGGGAGGTGTTAGGAGATGGTATGAGGTGTTGGGGGGTGTTGTTAGATGTTATGAGATGTTGGGAGGTGTTAGGAGGTGTTGGGAGGTGTTAGGAGATGGTATGAGGTGTTGGGGGGTGTTAGGAAATGGTATGAGATGTTGGGGATGTTAGGAGATGGTGTGAGATGTTGGGAGGTGTCGTTAGATGTTAGGAGGTGTTAGGAGATGGTGTGAGATGTTGGGGGGTGTTAGGAGGTGTTAGGAGATGGTTTGAGATGTTGGGGGTGTTAGGAGGTGTTAGGAGATGATGTGAGGTGTTGGGGGGTGTTAGGAGGTGTTGGGAGGGGTTGTTAGATGTTATGAGATGTTGGGAGGTGTTGTTAGATGTTAGGAGATGTTGGGGGGTGTTAGGAGATGGTGTGAGATGTTGGGAGGTGTTAGGAGATGGTGTGAGGTGTTGGGAGGTGTTGTTAGATGTTATGAGATGTTGGGAGGTGTTGTTAGATGTTATGAGATGTTGGGAGGTGTTGTTAGATGTTAGGAGGTGTTGGGAGGTGTTGTTAGATGTTATGAGATGTTGGGAGGTGTTGTTAGATGTTATGAGATGTTGGGAGGTGTTGTTAGATGTTAGGAGATGTTATGAGATGTTGGGAGGTGTTAGGAGATGGTGTGAGGTGTTGGGAGGTGTTGTTAGATGTTATGAGATGTTGGGAGGTGTTGTTAGATGTTATGAGATGTTGGGAGGTGTTGTTAGATGTTAGGAGGTGTTGGGAGGTGTTGTTAGATGTTATGAGATGTTGGGAGGTGTTGTTAGATGTTAGGAGATGTTGGGGGGTGTTAGGAGATGGTGTGAGATGTTGGGAGGTGTTAGGAGATGGTGTGAGGTGTTGGGAGGTGTTGTTAGATGTTATGAGATGTTGGGAGGTGTTGTTAGATGTTATGAGATGTTGGGAGGTGTTGTTAGATGTTAGGAGGTGTTGGGAGGTGTTGTTAGATGTTATGAGATGTTGGGAGGTGTTGTTAGATGTTATGAGATGTTGGGAGGTGTTGTTAGATGTTAGGAGATGTTATGAGATGTTGGGAGGTGTTAGGAGATGGTGTGAGGTGTTGGGAGGTGTTGTTAGATGTTATGAGATGTTGGGAGGTGTTGTTAGATGTTATGAGATGTTGGGAGGTGTTGTTAGATGTTAGGAGGTGTTGGGAGGTGTTGTTAGATGTTATGAGATGTTGGGAGGTGTTGTTAGATGTTAGGAGGTGTTGGGAGGTGTTGTTAGATGTTAGGAGATGGTATGAGATGTTGGGGGTGTTAGGAGATGGTGTGAGATGTTGGGGGTGTTAGGAGATGGTATGAGATGTTGGGGGTGTTAGGAGATGGTGTGAGATGTTAGGAGGTGTTATGAGATGTTGGGGGTGTTAGGAGGTGTTGTTAGATGTTAGGAGGTGTTAGGAGGTGTTGTTAGATGTTAGGAGGTGTTGTTAGATGTTAGGAGGTGTTGGGAGGTGTTAGGAGCTGTTGGGAGGTGTTAGGAGGTGTTGGGAGGTGTTAGGCGATGGTATGAGATGTTGGGGGTGTTAGGAGATGGTGTGAGATGTGGGGAGGTGTTAGGAGGTGTTGTTAGATGTTAGGAGGTGTTGGGAGGTGTTAGGAGCTGTTGGGAGGTGTTAGGACAGTGTCACTGAGGAGATCAGGGCGGATTTGGGGAGAACTCGTGTTCACTGCACGAACAGCTCAGAGCGGATTGGAGAATTGAGCGCGTGTCTGGAGCTCCGCCTTCCCTCACGAGCCCGTGTTTGTGCGCGCGCGGAGGGTAACACTTCAGTCCAGCTCTCTGAAGTCTGGAGCGCGCGGACTCCGCCCGATCTGGTGTGACCATGCTCGCGCTGGTTTGCGCGGTGTCTGCGCTGGCGGCGCTCGCGCTGCTGCTGCGGGTCAGCTTCCCGTACTTCTGGACGGAGGTGTTCTACCTGAAGGACCTCCTGCTGGTGTTGCTGCGCTTCTTCGCGCGCAAGAGGCTCCGCCCACCCTTCCTGGCCGTGGATCGGTTTGCGGAGCAGGTCGCGCGCCACCCCGCCAGAACCTTCCTCGTGTTTGAGGGGGAGACGTTCAGCTACAGCGCCGCCGACAGGCGCAGTAACCGCATCGCGCATGCGCTCCTTGAGCACTCGTCGCTGCGCGCGGGAGATTCGGCGGCGCTCTTTCTGCGGAACGAGCCGGACTTCGTGTTCGTGTGGCTCGCGCTGGCCAAGCTAGGGTGCGCAGCTGCGCTGCTCAACGACAACATCCGGTCCGGTTCACTCCTGCACTGTTTCAGGTGCAGCGGCGCCAAGGTGCTGATCACGAGCGCAGGTGAGCCGCTACACCTGGTCCGGCATTACAGCGGGCTTAATTAATGTAGTTACAGGGCGGGTGTGGGGGCGGGGCTTACATAAGCAGTAGAGCGCTAGGGTGGACCTTATGCCCTTATAAGGAGCTGCGGGTCTGAGCGGGTTTCCTCTATGGGGAATATGAGCAGTGGGAATCTCTCCCTGTGCTGAAAGAAAACACACCTGGATTCTCTCCGTTACCAGGAGACCAGTACTACCACATACCTGCTCCGAGTGCACAGCTCTGCACGGGCACAGCTCCGCACAGACACAGCTCCGCACAGACACAGCTCCGCGCAGGCACAGCTCCGCACAGACACAGCTCCGCACAGACACAGCTCCGCGCAGGCACAGCTCCGACAGCTCCGCGCAGCAGCTCCGCGCAGAGCTCTCCGCACCAGGCACAGCTCCGCAGGTACAGGCACAGCTCCGCGCAGACACAGCTCCGCGCCACATCTCCGCGGCACAGCTCCGCTGCAGGCACAGCAGGCACAGCTCCGCGAGGCACAGCTCGCAGGACACAGCTCCGCGCAGAAACAGCTCCTCACCGCCGGGCACAGCTCCGCGCAGGCACAGCTCCGCGCAGGCACAGCTCCGCGCAGACAAAGCTCCGCGCAGACAAAGCTCCGCACAGGCACAGCTCCGCGCAGACACAGCTCCGCACAGACAAAGCTCCGCACAGGCACAGCTCCGCGCAGACACAGCTCCGCACAGACAAAGCTCCGCACCGGCACAGCTCCGCACGGACACAGCTCCGCACAGACACAGCTCCGCACAGACACAGCGCCATGCAGGCACAGCTCCGCACAGACACAGCTCCGCACAGACACAGCTCCGCGCAGACACAGCTCCGCGCAGACACAGCTCCGCACAGGCACAGCTCCGCACAGACACAGCTCCGCACAGACACAGCTCCGCGCAGACACAGCTCCGCACAGGCACAGCTCCGCACAGACACAGCTCCGCGCAGACACAGCTCCGCACAGACACAGCGCCACGCAGGCACAGCTCCGCACAGACACAGCTCCGCGCAGACACAGCTCCGCACAGGCACAGCTCCGCACAGACACAGCTCCGCACAGACACAGCTCCGCGCAGACACAGCTCCGCACAGGCACAGCTCCGCGCAGACACAGCTCCGCGCAGACACAGCTCCGCGCAGGCACAGCTCCGCGCAGACACAGCTCCGCGCAGACACAGCTCCGCGCAGGCACAGCTCCGCGCAGGCACAGCTCCGCACAGACACAGCTCCGCACAGACACAGCTCCGCGCAGGCACAGCTCCGCGCAGACACAGCTCCGCGCAGGCACAGCTCCGCGCAGGCACAGCTCCGCACCGGCACAGCTCCGCACCGGCACAGCTCCGCGCAGACACAGCTCCGCACCGGCACAGCTCCGCGCAGGCACAGCTCCGCACCGGCACAGCTCCGCACAGGCACAACTCCGCGCAGGCACAGCTCCGCGCAGGCACAGCTCCGCACCGGCACAGCTCCGCACAGACACAGCTCCGCACGGACACAGCTCCGCACAGGCACAGCTCCGCACAGGCACAGCTCCGCGCAGACACAGCTCCGCACGGACACAGCTCCGCACAGGCACAGCTCCGCACAGGCACAGCTCCGCGCAGACACAGCTCCGCACAGGCACAGCTCCGCGCAGACACAGCTCCGCACAGACAAAGCTCCGCACCGGCACAGCTCCGCACGGACACAGCTCCGCACAGACACAGCTCCGCACAGACACAGCGCCGCGCAGGCACAGCTCCGCACAGACACAGCTCCGCACAGACACAGCTCCGCGCAGACACAGCTCCGCGCAGACACAGCTCCGCACAGGCACAGCTCCGCACAGACACAGCTCCGCGCAGACACAGCTCCGCACAGACACAGCGCCACGCAGGCACAGCTCCGCACAGACACAGCTCCGCGCAGGCACAGCTCCGCACAGACACAGCTCCGCGCAGACACAGCTCCGCACAGGCACAGCTCCGCACAGACACAGCTCCGCGCAGACACAGCTCCGCACAGGCACAGCTCCGCGCAGACACAGCTCCGCGCAGACACAGCTCCGCACAGGCACAGCTCCGCGCAGACACAGCTCCGCGCAGACACAGCTCCGCGCAGGCACAGCTCCGCGCAGACACAGCTCCGCGCAGACACAGCTCCGCACAGACACAGCTCCGCGCAGGCACAGCTCCGCGCAGGCACAGCTCCGCGCAGACACAGCTCCGCGCAGGCACAGCTCCGCGCAGACACAGCTCCGCACAGGCACAGCTCCGCACAGGCACAGCTCCGCACAGACAAAGCTCCGCACAGGCACAGCTCCGCACAGGCACAGCAGCTCCCAGGGCACAGACACAGCTCCGCACAGGCACAGCTCCGCACAGGCACAGCTCCGCAAGGACACAGCTCCGCACGGACACAGCTCCGCACAGGCACAGCTCCGCACAGGCACAGCTCCGCACAGGCACAGCTCCGCAAGGACACAGCTCCGCACAGGCACAGCTCCGCACAGGCACAGCTCCGCAAGGACACAGCTCCGCACGGACACAGCTCCGCACAGGCACAGCTCCACACAGACACAGCTCCGCACGGACACAGCTCCGCACCGGCACAGCTCCGCACCGGCACAGCTCCGCACGGGCACAGCTCCGCACGGACACAGCTCCGCGCAGACACAGCAGTTTTCTAGAAGGATGTGGGTAACAGCATTTAACAGACAGACAGACAGATAGATAGAGAAACAGAGAGACAGACAGACAGGTGGAGTGAAGGGGGGTTTCTGTACAGTGGTGGTGAAGGGAACCAGGATTCTCCATGTCTAGAACCCACATATAGACACTTTACTGACTATCTAACCCCAGTGAACCTACACGTGTGTTCTGAGTGTGTATGGAATGTTGATGAAAATCTGGAAAACCTGGAAATACTAAGTTCCTTTGGGGGACTATTTGACCTCACAGCGCCCTGCAGCATGTATCCCTCCACCATGAATGGAGTTTAAGGCTGAGATCTTCTCCACACTATCATAAACAGCGTCTCAGACATCAGGCAGCGTATTCAGAACCACCTCCTGTAGGGACTTCCTGTGGGGGGCTTTTAGAGGGGGCGTCTGGTTCTAGCCAGCCAGCAGGGACGGTTCCGACACCTATACTCTGTTAATGTTCACATCCTCAGTTAAAACCGTGTAATCCGACTTCAGGAAGTCATTTCAAATCATGCTCCTCTCTGAGGACGGGTACATGACGATCTGTTAGAGAACGTTACCCTGCCTTTAAGAAGAACCCTAGAGGAATATCACTATAAAGTTCTCGGTTAACCTGTCCCTCTCACTGGAATACCAATTTCCCCAAGTCTCAGTGCCTCCGTGAGCTCCTTCACCCCAGCCCCTTCAGGATCCAGAATATTCACTCAGGGCACGGCACTGGCTGTCACTGCTGCCCTCTGATACCACCCTACAGTGCTCCCAGGGCTCTGTCAGAGCTCACTGTCTGGGTCAGGCTTGTACGGATATGACCACATGGGTGTGTTCAGGGACGCTCGTGATGCGTGTGCCAAGTCCAGGAAAGCTAGCTAGCCCTGAAAGCTCATAACTGCTTACATTTGTGGCAAACTTTATTGGCTGATTAGCATGTTGGCTAATCTAGCTAGCTAGTGAGTGACCTAACTCACCAGAGACACCAGCAATGTCCTCTACTCTCTTCCACACTTCATTTCTCTACAGACAGATACGTACAAAGACGCATCAGTTAAACGGGGGAACGAAGAAACAGCTGTCCTCCATGGTTACCACCACACCCTGACTCTGAGTCAGCCTGACTCTGAAGTGTGGTGCGTCCAGTGTGCGGTGGTGTGTAGTTATTTACCTCTATCTCGTTTATCTCAGGTCATGAAAATACAGTTTATGAGTTGGAACCGTTATCACGTATATGTAGAGACACAGGCCAGACGAGTCGCGTAGAGTCGAGTACACTCAGGTATGGCTGTGTTCAGTGGAGCTGTGAGAAGCACATGGCGCTAACGTATTACCAGTGTGAACGACACTATGGCACGCTGGGGTGGTCAGCGCTGCAGCTTTGTGGAAAACCAGCTGGAGCTGGTCTGTGTCGTAGCCCAGACGGATAATGAGGAAACCGTGCCATAGCTCCACACGGCTTAGAGCCTGGAGGCTGCGGGAGCTGCTGTGCTACTCCAGCTGTTTTAGACTTTAGCTACCCGGACGGGTTACACAGAGCTGCTTCCCAAACAAACAGTCCACAGGTCCAGTATAGACATGCAGGAACACGCTAATCAGGCAGCGCTGGACGGAGTGCGTTAGCCTGTTACACACAGTCCCCTTCGACCCGCCTCTTATCTACTCCTGCCCCTGCGTGGACAGGTTCCAGCTGACCTGCGGTCACACGGCAGATAACAACAGAGCGCTGACACATGATGACCTCAGTAGGACAAGGCCTCGTCAACAGGACCCCTGTCTTAGCGCTGTGTGCTGCTGTAAACGCTGTACCTGAATACTGTCAGTGCTCACCATCACAAACAATACAGGTACACATAACCAGACTTCCAGTGTTCAGTAGTCAGAGTACGCTGTACTGAGTGTGTAGGTTAGAGGAACACCACTATACAAACACAGTAGAACACAGAAATACACTGTCAGAGAAACAATGCTATAACCCTGCTGTGATATTCCAGGTGGTTGCTAGGGTGTTGCGGGCGGTTAAGAGGGTGTAAATGGGCGTTTATCGTGATTGTAGATTTTTTTTAAAATCTGTTTTTAATGATTCACAAACCGCATGTCCATTTAAAAACCGATGCCTCGAAAAACCGCAGGACGGGTTTATGGACGTGAATCAGATTAAGCAGAAGCTGTTCCTCTGCGATGTGCAGGCACTGAACACTGGAGCACTCACACTCTCGTTCACTGGGTGATCTGTGTTTTTCAGAGCTGCAGGGAGCGGTGCAGGAGGTCATGGAGCCCCTGCGTGAGGACGAAGTGAGTGTGTTGGTGTTGGCGGAGGAGTGTGTCTCTGTGTACATGCAGAGCCTGACTGAGAAAATGGAGAACGTTCCAGACTCACCCATCCCTCGCTCACTACGAGCTAACGTCACCTTCAACGACCCCGCAGTCTACATTTACACCTCCGGAACTACAGGTACACCATCACCATCACTCAGATCCATCTGTACAACACAGTCGTATCGCCCCCTACGCTTCCTGTAGTGTATTACAGTCAGTCAGAATGAGCGTGTGGGTCGTATCGCCCCCTACGCTTCCTGTAGTGTATTACAGTCTG
>JAMWET010002649.1:60000-85000 GCA_024036415.1 Prochilodus magdalenae
ACTGTGAGAATCCGTTAGCACCATGCTAACTGCAGCTTCCATTCTTTGTTAGCCATATTAGCCTGGTAGCTCCAGCGCTAATGCTAAAGTCTTCTATCACATCCTGGCCGACCACGGTGGGGTCAGTGGTGAGGAAGTGTGGGGCTGCTGCTCTTGCTAACAGCGTTCAGCAGGACAGGCTTTAGCTTCTGGAGCAGCAGTGTGCGGGTCAGAGGGGTCATGGCGGGGGTGTACAGGATGGGTTTGGCATGCGGGTGCGGCCTGGACGTCTTTTGGGTCTGAAACTGAATCTCGGGGCAGCATGTGGTCTCTGGCCTTAAGGAGTCATGTGATCACGGTGTCAGGCGGCAGCGTATGAGTCCCGATCTGGGAATAGAGTCACCCTTACTTAGAAACTCCGAGTACACGTACGTGCGCCGTGAAACCCAATCCCCTCGACACTTTCTGGACCGACTGCACTAGTTCATGTTTCCTTCGAGGTTTTGGAGTGGAGCTGTACTGTAAGCGCTCCACCCTCGCTGCCGGAGTTCCACCCGCGGTGCAGTGGTTCTAATCCCGCTGTATTATGTGGTATCAGCTGACCAGCTCTCTGAAATGAACCCCGGGCTCTCTGTGTATCATAAATATATCTAGGAAGTGAAAGGGGGTGGTCCGTTTCGGCGAGGGGTATTTTGAGCGGGTAACTGTAGGGAACCGGTGACGGCCGATGGTATTAACTTTACAGGAACCAAGTTGTGTGTAAGTCCGGCGGCTCGGGCAGGAACCTGATTACCACCATGCTTAAAGATTCAGCCCATAACTCATATCCACGATAAAGAAGCTCCCCTGGGACCGGACCGGACCCAACACCCTGTAACCCCTCCACCAGCACCAGTAACAGCATGTACTGCACACGTGTCTGAAGGCACCACCACCTTAAACATGTCCAGTGAGTTTGAACAGGCAGTGAAAGAATAAAGACCACCACATGAGACGCCTGTCCCCTCACTCGGATCAATCCCAGGACTCCAGTGCAGCTCCAGCTGGACATCCGGGACACCTGGTCACCCATATACATATACACCCTATTCAGACACTCTAACTGTGGTTCTGTATGTTCTGAGTTCTGTAACTGTGGTTCTGTATGTTCTGTGTCCTGTGACTGTGGTTCTGTATGTTCTGAGTCCTGTGACTGTGGTTCTGTATGTTCTGAGTCCTGTAACTGTGGTTCTGTATGTTCTGAGTCCTGTGACTGTGGTTCTGTATGTTCTGAGTCCTGTGACTGTGGTTCTGTATGTTCTGTGTCCTGTGACTATGGTTCTGTATGTTCTGAGTCCTGTGACTGTGGTTCTGTAGGTTCTGTGTCCTGTGACTGTGGTTCTGTATGTTCTGAGTTCTGTGACTGTGGTTCTGTATGTTCTGAGTCCTGTAACTGTGGTTCTGTATGTTCTGTGTCCTGTGACTGTGGTTCTGTATGTTCTGAGTTCTGTAACTGTGGTTCTGTATGTTCTGAGTCCTGTAACTGTGGTTCTGTATGTTCTGTGTCCTGTGGCTGTGGTTCTGTAGGTTCTGTGCCCTGTGACTGTGGTTCTGTATGTTCTGAGTTCTGTGACTGTGGTTCTGTATGTTCTGTGTCCTGTAACTGTGGTTCTGTAGGTTCTGTGTCCTGTGACTGTGGTTCTGTATGTTCTGTGTCCTGTAACTGTGGTTCTGTAGGTTCTGTGTCCTGTGACTGTGGTTCTGTATGTTCTGAGTTCTGTAACTGTGGTTCTGTATGTTCTGTGTCCTGTGACTGTGGTTCTGTATGTTCTGAGTCCTGTAACTGTGGTTCTGTATGTTCTGTGTCCTGTGACTGTGGTTCTGTATGTTCTGAGTTCTGTAACTGTGGTTCTGTATGTTCTGAGTCCTGTAACTGTGGTTCTGTATGTTCTGTGTCCTGTGACTGTGGTTCTGTATGTTCTGAGTCCTGTAACTGTGGTTCTGTATGTTCTGTGTCCTGTGACTGTGGTTCTGTATGTTCTGTGTCCTGTGACTGTGGTTCTGTATGTTCTGTGTCCTGTGACTGTGGTTCTGTATGTTCTGTGTCCTGTGACTGTGGTTCTGTATGTTCTGTGTCCTGTGACTGTGGTTCTGTATGTTCTGAGTCCTGTAACTGTGGTTCTGTATGTTCTGTGTCCTGTAACTGTGGTTCTGTATGTTCTGTGTCCTGTGACTGTGGTTCTGTATGTTCTGAGTTCTGTAACTGTGGTTCTGTATGTTCTGAGTCCTGTAACTGTGGTTCTGTATGTTCTGTGTCCTGTGACTGTGGTTCTGTAGGTTCTGTGCCCTGTGACTGTGGTTCTGTATGTTCTGAGTTCTGTGACTGTGGTTCTGTATGTTCTGTGTCCTGTAACTGTGGTTCTGTAGGTTCTGTGTCCTGTGACTGTGGTTCTGTATGTTCTGTGTCCTGTAACTGTGGTTCTGTATGTTCTGTGTCCTGTGACTGTGGTTCTGTATGTTCTGTGTCCTGTGACTGTGGTTCTGTATGTTCTGTGTCCTGTGACTGTGGTTCTGTATGTTCTGAGTCCTGTAACTGTGGTTCTGTATGTTCTGTGTCCTGTGACTGTGGTTCTGTATGTTCTGAGTTCTGTAACTGTGGTTCTGTATGTTCTGAGTCCTGTAACTGTGGTTCTGTATGTTCTGTGTCCTGTGACTGTGGTTCTGTATGTTCTGAATCCTGTAACTGTGGTTCTGTAGGTTCTGTGTCCTGTGACTGTGGTTCTGTAGGTTCTGTGTCCTGTGACTGTGGTTCTGTATGTTCTGTGTCCTGTAACTGTGGTTCTGTGTGTTCTGTGTCCTGTGACTGTGGTTCTCTATGTTCTGTGTCCTGTGACTGTGGTTCTGTATGTTCTGAGTCCTGTAACTGTGGTTCTGTATGTTCTGTGTCCTGTGACTGTGGTTCTGTATGTTCTGAGTTCTGTAACTGTGGTTCTGTATGTTCTGAGTTCTGTAACAGTGGTTCTGCATGTTCTATCTGAGTTCTATAACAGTGGTTCTATATCTAGAACTACAGCACGGCTATCAGGCTTGTTCTACAGACTGACTGTTCGTTTATCTGCAGACGGAGAACGAGAAAGACCACCGAGTGCGCCTGGCCATCGGGAACGGGCTGAGAGCGGACGTGTGGAAGGAATTCCTCGCCAGGTTTGGGAAGATTGAAGTCAGGGAGTTCTACGCGTCCACAGAGGGAAACGTGGGCTTCATGAACTACGCAGGAAAGATCGGCGCTATCGGACGAGTCAACTTCCTGCAGAGGGTGAGGCTTTAGAACCCGCCTCTGGTTCTAATGATTGATCCATGTTCCCGTTAACTCAGTCTGAGCTACCTGGTGCTGTGGTAACTGTGGGGAGGCTCTGGGGTCAGCGTGCTGGGGCGGCCCGGCCCGGACGGGTCAGATCCTCCAGGCAGTGGGAGGATGGAGCTGTAGTATTTTGGATACGTATTAAAACCTTCTCAGATTCATTCACAACGTTCTGTCAGAGGCTCCTCAGAACCGACACCACGGGTTCCAGCAGGATGGTGTTCTAATCTTCAGCACCGGATACTGAGTTTGGAACGTCTGGAGAAGTGATATGCTGCTTGTAGGATGGACCTACACAGTGTTTTACGGTAACCATGGAACCTCATGTTTTTCAGAAGCTGTTCCCGTATGCTCTGATTAAATACGACACGGACACAGAGGAACCCGTCAGAGACGCCAGCGGCAGGTGCATCCAGGTCTCAAAAGGTCAGAAGGTCAATCAGTTTCATCTATACAGATATTAATAACAGCTGGAGCGTCAGAGACGATTCCCTGGTTTACTTCCCAGCTCTGCTTCTCCACTGTCTGTCAGCTCTGCTTCTCCACCATCTGTCAGCTCTGGTTCTCCACCATCTGTCAGCTCTGGTTCTCCACTGTCTGTCTGCTCTGCTCCTTACCGTCTGTCCGCTCTGGTTCTCCACGTCTGTCAGCTCTGCTTCTCCACCATCTGTCCACTTTGGTTCTCCACTGTCTGTCAGCTCTGGTTCTCCACCGTCTGTCCGCTCTGGTTCTCCACCATCTGTCTGCTCTGGTTCTCCACTGTCTGTCTGCTCTGCTCCTTACCGTCTGTCCGCTCTGGTTCTCCACGTCTGTCAGCTCTGGTTCTCCACCATCTGTCAGCTCTGGTTCTCCACCATCTGTCAGCTCTGGTTCTCCACCATCTGTCAGCTCTGGTTCTCCACCATCTGTCAGCTCTGGTTCTCCACCGTCTGTCAGCTCTGGTTCTCCACCGTCTGTCAGCTCTGGTTCTCCACCATCTGTCCACTCTGGTTCTCCACCGCCTGTCAGCTCTGGTTCTCCACCATCTGTCCACTTTGGTTCTCCACCGTCTGTCAGCTCTGGTTCTCCACCATCTGTCAGCTCTGGTTCTCCACCATCTGTCAGCTCTGGTTCTCCACCGTCTGTCAGCTCTGGTTCTCCACCGTCTGTCTGCTCTGGTTCTCCACCGTCTGTCCGCTCTGGTTCTCCACCATCTGTCAGCTCTGCTTCTCCACCATCTGTCCACTTTGGTTCTCCACCGTCTGTCCGCTCTGCTTCTCCACCATCTGTCAGCTCTGCTTCTCCACCATCTGTTAGCTCTGCTTCTCCACCATCTGTCCACTTTGGTTCTCCACCATCTGTCCGCTCTGGTTCTCCACCGTCTGTCCGCTCTGGTTCTCCACTGTCTGTCAGCTCTGGTTCTCCACCGTCTGTCCGCTCTGGTTCTCCACCATCTGTCCGCTCTGGTTCTCCACCGTTCGTCCGCTTGGTTCTCCAGCATTCTCTCTGGGTCTGCAGGTGAAACTGGTCTGCTGGTGGTGAAGATCACGAGGGTGGCTCCGTTTCTGGGCTATGCGGGGAATCGGGAGCAGACGGAGAAGAAGAAGCTGCGGGACGTTTTCCAGCAGGGAGACGTTTACTTCAACAGTGGAGACCTAATGAAGATCGACCAGGAGGGCTTCATCTACTTCCAGGATCGAGTCGGAGACACCTTCAGGTAGAGTTCCGACGGAAGCTGGTTTACGGTTCCTGATACAACATACAGCAGTATCCAAGAGTCAGGGCTCCGCTGGTGAACATCTCAGGAACGGTGGAGGTTCAGCTGGGTTCTGGAACACCTAGAACCCTTACATAGAGAGCTGCTGGTGGGACTGATAGAAAGGGGTAAATTAGAACCTCCGTCTGACTCTAGAAGAGCTTCAGGAAGGTGACCTCTCCTGCATCCTCACCATAAAATCCAGCATCAGAAGATTCCGGAGGAACATCTAAACCAGCCTGATGGAGTCTGGAGACAGGCCGAAGGCAGAGGCGAGCAGATGAGGCCAAAAAGGTTCCTTACATAAACACAGTCCAAGGGCGTGGTCAGTAGGAGGTCACATGATCACCTGAGGTATCCTGGGAAATGGAGTCTCCAGGGACTAGACTCTGTACTGAGCCAGAGTAAGTCGTGAGAACCTGAGAACTGGTGGAGAACCTTTTGGCTGCCATTTTCCTGAAGACTCTCCAACACTCCATCTGCTCAGCAGGGAGGAGGATCCATCAGGTTTTGGGCCTGTGCTGCAACCAGGGGCATGGAGAACATCTCAATGGTGGGGAGAGGAACGGATTCAATCAAATACCAGCAAAATCTGTAAGTGAACATCACATAAGAGGACCCCCGACCTAAACATCGCTGGATGGACCTCAAAGAGCAGAACACGCAGAACAGACCAAGAACCCTACAGAACTAGAACCCTTTACGAGGAAGAACGAAAATCCCACGACAGGAACCGAGAGGCTCTCCGCCGCTACGGGAAGCGAGTACAGGCTGTGATACCCATCAAACGTGTGCCCCCACCTACAGTACCCAAACTTTTGCCTTGTTGTCTTTACCCTCGTTATTATTTAAAAAGGTAAAAATAAAATATCGCAGAACGTTTAGACTCATTTAGAGAACCTGATGTATCCAGAACCTGACGTATCCAGAACATGGATCCGCCCCGAACAGTATCCTGCAGCTCTGGGAACCTCATCGTTAAATCCTCCACAGCTCCACATGCTAGCAGTGGAGGTGATGTTAGCGCTATGCTAACCAGGCCAGTGTAGTGTTCCAGTACCTGTTAGCTACATTAGCCTCGTAGCCCCCAGTGCTCAGCGTAGCTTCTCTGTTTAGCTGCTGTGTTTTGTGTTCAGGTGGAAAGGAGAGAACGTGGCCACGACTGAGGTCTCTGACATCATCACTCAGGTGGATTTCATTAAAGAGGGAAACGTATACGGCGTTCAGGTTCCAGGTACGAGAACCAACATCTCATTAACATGTAAGAGACCGTCATCTTCAAACTTCCATACAGCTGCCTGTCTGCGTACTTGTGTGTGTGTAGGTCATGAGGGGAGAGTCGGGATGGCGGCGGTCACAATAAAAGAGGGGGCGGAGTTTGATGGTATAGAAATGTTCAACCATGTCACAAAACACCTACCTAATTATGCGGAACCACGCTTTCTACGAATACAGGTAAACACACTGCACAGGTAACATTACGTACAGGTAAACAGGCTGTACAGGTAACCTGAAATACAGGTAAACAGGCTGTACAGGTAACCTGAAATACAGGTAACCTGAAATACAGGTAAACAGGCTGTACAGGTAACCTGAAATACAGGTAACCTGAAATACAGGTAAACAGGCTGTACAGATAACATTACGTACAGGTAAACAGGCTATACAGGTAACCTGAAATACAGGTAAACAGGCTGTACAGATAACATTACGTACAGGTAAACAGGCTATACAGGTAACCTGAAGTACAGGTAAACAGGCTGTACAGGTAAAAAAGCTGTACAGGTAACATTACGTACAGGTAAACAGGCTGTACAGGTAAAAAGGCTGTACAGGTAACATTACTACAGGTAAACAGGCTGTACAGGTAAACAGGCTGTACAGGTAAACAGGCTGTACGGGTAACATGTATGGTTAAAGACGCTGTACAGGTAACTACGTACAGGTAAAGACGCTGTATCATCAGCGATGCTGTCTGTAAGCCTGATGCTGTAAGGTGTGCGGTACCTGTGTTACGGTGTGGGTCAGTAGGTGAGTGATGCGTGTCTCCTGTGTAGAGTGCGGTGGAGGTGACGGGGACGTTTAAGCAGGTGAAGAGGAAGCTGGTGGAGGAGGGCTTTAATCCGGGTGGGGTCTCGGAGCCGCTCTATTTCCTGAGCGCTACAGAGCGGAGCTACGTTCCTCTGACAGAACCCCTCTACAACAGCATCGTTACAGGCAGCGTCAGGCTCTAGAACACAATCACCTCCAATATGAGAGCCTAGAACCTTAAAGCCCAGAACACCAGACATCAACTAGTCACCATCGTGGACACGTACTAGACACCACTATACACATGTACTAGATATCACTATACACATGTACTAGATACCACTATATACATGTACTAGATACCACTATACACGTGTACTAAACACCACTATACACATGTACTACACACCACTATACACATGTACTAGATATCACTATACACATGTACTAGATACCACTATACACATGTACTAGATACCACTATACACATGTACTAGACACCACTGTACACATGTACTAGACACCCCATACACGTGTACAACATCCAGCAGTGAAGAGAATAAGAACCTTCTTTAAGGTTCTCTCTTAAAGATCCAGCAGCGAATCTGCTGTCCTCAGGGCCAGCTGGGGGCGCTGTGTTACAGAACCCTGCTCAGGCTGGCAGTAGGGGAGCAGATCAGAGTTCAGGTCAGCGGTGTTCAGGCTCAGTCTGTTCCAGGTTCTGATTGTTGTGTGTGTGGAATGTTTAATCTCTGACAGGTGACATCAAAGGCATGATCTGTCATCAAGTCAGTCATTACTGTACCTGTGTGTGTGTGTGTGTGTGATCCTCTATATGTAAAACAGTATTAACCTCCAATGTATACAATCTACCGTTTTCACACACAACAGTACACTGTTTATAAACGTAATCAATAAAGTGATTTTATATTCACGCCTGACCTCCCCTCTCTACACCAGACTGTATTTATTACATACTGTGTTTACTAACATCGCTCCAGCACTGGACACGCTTCCTTCGGTTCATCACTTTATTTGTTTGTTTGTCACATGAGCTACACAGATTATTCAGCACCCACTATGAATTATTCACCATCTACTATGAATTATTCAGTATCCACTATGAATTATTTAGTATCTATTATGAATTATTCACCATCCGCTATGAATTATTCAGTATCCACTATGAATTATTCACCATCTACTATGAATTATTCAGTATCTATTATGAATTATTTAGTATCCACTATGAATTATTCAGTATCCACTATGAATTATTCAGCATCCACTATGAATTATTCAGCATCCACTATGAATTATTCAGTATCCACTATGAATTATTCACCATCCGCTATGAATTATTCAGTATCCACTATGAATTATTCAGTATCCACTATGAATTATTCAGCATCCACTATGAATTATTCAGCATCCACTATGAATTATTCAGTATCCACTATGAATTATTCAGCATCCACTATGAATTATTCAGTATCCACTATGAATTATTCAGCATCCACTATGAATTATTCAGTATCCACTATGAATTATTCAGCATCCACTATGAATTATTCAGTATCCACTATGAATTATTCAGCATCCACTATGAATTATTCAGCATTCACTATGAATTATTCAGTATCCACTATGAATTATTCAGCATTCACTATGTTAAAATATTATAAATATGAATTGGTGTATGAGTTCTACTCAGCCTGCTGTGTGGGCTGTAGTTCCCTCTGCAGACCACAAGGGGGCCTCTACACTGTCAAACCAGACAGAGGACTGTGTATTAAAGATTCAACTTTGTTCTAGAGGTGATTGGTGGACTTCAGCAGGACGAGCGTTGATACTGCTGTACAGAGCTCCGTGAGCTGGAGCGGTAAGTGGACGTTGGACGGCTCTCCTGTGCGGCTCGTTTCGGGAAATCAAACATTCTGTGATGGACCTGCTAAAGATGGGACTACTGAACGCTGTGTTAGTGGGAGCTGGTTTGGCTCTGGCTCTTTCCCTCTTCAGGTTTCCGTATTTCCTGCGGGACTGCAGGTACTGCCTGACCCTGCTGAGGATCGGGTCCAAAAGGGCGAAGCTGCAGAAGACGAACCACACACTGCTGGACTGCTTCTTAGACGTGGTGCAGAAACAGCCGCACAAGCCGTTCATCATTTCTGGAGATGAGGTGCACTCCTACCTGCAGGTGGACCAGGAGAGCAATAAGGTGGCCTGGGCCCTGCAGGGGCATAGGGGGTCAACCGTGGGGTTAATGCTGGGGAACGAGCCGGCGCTGGTGTGGCTCCTGATGGGTCTGTTTAAGATCGGCTGCACTGTGTCTATGCTCAACACCAACATCAGAGCCAAATCCCTCCTGCACTGCTTCAACTGCTGCAGAGCTTCGGTCCTCATCGCTGGTGCAGGTACCACCAACACACCAGCACTGACTCACCATCAGCAGCACCAACACACCATCAGCATCACCAACACTCCAGCACCAACACACCATCAACAGGGCACCAACACACCATCACCAACACACCAGCACTGACTCACCATCAGCAGCACCAACACACCATCAGCATAACCAACACTCCAGCACCAACACACCATCAACACGGCACCAACACACCATCACCAACACACCATCAACAGGGCACCAACACACCATCACCAACACACCAGCACTGACTCACCATCAGCAGCACCAACACACCATCAGCAGGGCACCAACACACCATCGGCAGGGCACCAACACACCATCAGCAGGGCACCAACACACCATCAGCAGGGCGCTAACACACCATCAACAGCACCAACACTCCATCCGCAGGGTACCGACACACCACCGGCAGGGCACTAATTCACCATCAGCAGCACCAACACCGACACACATCAGCAGGGTACCAACACACTACCAGCAGGGCACCGACACACCACCGGCCGGGCACTAATTCACCATCAGCATCACCAACACTCCAGCACTAACTCACCATCAGCAGGGCACCAACACACCATCAGCAGGGCGCTAACACACCATCAGCATCACCAACACTCCACCAGCAGAGCTGTAATATCGTGCTAAGTATCTGCTGTGATTAACACATCGTTACGGGGATGGCGGGTACAATATGATCAGTTCCTGACTCTTTATGCAAATATCATAATACTGACTGTTATCATCGCTATAGCGCCCCCTGCTGTAACACTCAGATTGACTGTAACACATCTGAGTGACTTCCTGTCTGCATTTCTGCTGGAGAGTTAGTCAGGCCTCTGTGTTCCTCTCAGGCCTGTTACGGTGTTGTGTGTCAGTGACGGCTCTAACACAGTTGTGTCCTGTCTCAGAGCAGCGGGAGGCAGTGTGCGAGGTGCTGCCGGCGCTGCAGGAACAAGGTGTGCATGTGTATGTGCTGGGTGATGACGGCGGTGTTGAGGGTTTGCACAACCTTACTGAGAAAATTCAGCAACACCAAAACACACCTGTACCAACCTCACTTAGAGAGAACGTCAGCATGAGGAGCCCCGCCCTGTACATCTACACCTCCGGAACCACAGGTACACTCACCTACACGCACCTGGACAGCACTCTGTATCCTGTCACAGACTGCACTACTCCCATCACAGACTGCACTACTCCCATCACAGACTGCACTACTCCCATCACAGACTGCACTACTCCCATCACAGACTACACTACTCCCATCACAGACTGCACTACTCCCATCACAGACTGCACTACTCCCATCACAGACTGCACTACTCCCATCACAGACCACACTACTCCTATCACAGACTGCACTACTCCCATCACAGACTGCACTACTCCCATCACAGACTACACTACTCCCATCACAGACTGCACTACTCCCATCACAGACTGCACTACTCCCATCACAGACTGCACTACTCCCATCACAGACTGCACTACTCCCTGCACTACTCCCATCACAGACTGCACTACTCCCATCACAGACTGCACTACTTCCATCACAGACTGCACTACTCCCATCACAGACTGCACTACTCCCATCACAGACTGCACTAAGTCCCACTGACTGCACTACTCCCATCACAGACTGCACTACTCCCATCACAGACTGCACTAAGTCCCACTGACTGAACTAACCCCAGGAATGGTGTCTGGCTTCACGCTGTACTGAAATGACAGTAAAGCCTCTTGAAGTTAACCTTGTGTTTCTGCAGGCCTTCCTAAAGCAGGCCTGGCCGTTCACGAAAGACTCATCAACGTGTCACTCTTCCTATATATGATGGATGTGAAGTCGGACGATGTGGTTTACATCCCACTGCCTCTTTACCACGCCGCCGGGCTGATGATAGGCCTTGGTGGAGCAATACAGCAGGGTAAGATAACAACAACTCTCTCACCCTACGCTCCAGGCTCCGCCCACAAACATGTCCTTTCATACCCCAGTACCTACATTTAGAGTTTAGAGTTATACACTCCACCTAATGAGAAGCTGTAGAACAGACTCAGTCTATACCACAGTACCTACATTTAGAGCTTAGTTATACACTCCACCTAATGAGGAACTGTAGAACAGACTCAGTCTATACCACAGTACCTACATTTAGAGCTTAGAGTTATACACTCCACCTAATGAGGAACTGTAGAACAGACTCAGTCTATACCACAGTACCTACATTTAGAGCTTAGAGTTATACACTCCACCTAATGAGGAACTGTAGAACAGACTCAGTCTATACCACAATACCTACATTTAGAGCTTAGAGTTATACACTCCACCTAATGAGGAACTGTAGAACAGACTCAGTCTATACCACAGTACCTACATTTAGAGCTTAGAGTTATACACTCCACCTAATGAGGAACTGTAGAACAGACTCAGTCTATACCACAGTACCTACATTTAGAGCTTAGAGTTATACACTCCACCTAATGAGGAACTGTAGAACAGACTCAGTCTATACCACAGTACCTACATTTAGAGCTTAGAGTTATAAACTCCACCTAATGAGAAACTGTAGAACAGACTCAGTCTATACCACAGTACCTACATTAAAGGTTTTGTGTTATACACCCTCCCTGTGCTGTTTCAGTTGGTAGTTGTGTTTGTTCTATAGACGGGATGCGGGAGCTCTGTGATCTCCACCGCCGAGCTCAAAGTTCAGCTGTAAGGTTCAGGTCTGCACTTTACACCTCCAGGTTTCTGTAAGGGTTTATTTTGTAAGTCACAGAGTAACCGACTGTGCTGTAGAGGGCATGGTGTTTCCTTGGTAACTGTATTCCAGTACAGATTCCTGATTACCAGGTAAATCATGGACCTGGTGGGATTAGTGTATCACAGGAATCCTTAAACACTAACAGCTCCGCGGCACTCCGAGAGAGTTTACTTCAGCTGCGCCAGGGCAGGGTGGTGCAGCATCAATGCACCACTGTAATCAGAACCGACTGCTACGAGGACTGCTGGGTTTGTACCCCTGGTGCAGGTCCCTGTCTGGGTAACCAGTGGGTGAGGTAATGGATCAGTCACTCACCTGTCTGTGTAGGTATGACGGTGGTGCTGCGGAAGAAGTTCTCAGTGTCTCAGTTCTGGAAGGACTGCAGGAAGTACAACGTGACGGTGATCCAGTATATCGGAGAAATCATGCGCTACCTCTGTAACACCCCCAAGGTAACACACAGCCCCCAGGTACACACCTTCGCCGCGGCACTGCAGCTACGAGGCTAACGTAGCACACAAGCTACAGCAGCTTATAGCACCGTGATTAGCATGGTGCTAACTGCACAAGTCATCACAAGGTTCTCAAGTGCTGCCATTTCAAATTCTTAATGGTCCCGCACTTCTGCACTGCTGTGTGGAGGTGATCTCGGATAAACCTCACCATGGGGAGTCTGGTGTTTTATAACAGGCTGTTATCTGAACACCTCGACTGAAGTGCGACAGGGTAACACTCAGATTAACTACAGACGTGATTAACGCCGACTCACACTGCCTCACTCTGACCAATGACCTCCTAGACAGATCAAGACCATCAACACAGAGTCAGAGTGGCCATTGGGAACGGGCTGCGGGCCGACGTGTGGCAGGAGTTCCAGCACCGGTTTGGGCCTGTGGAGATAAAAGAGTTCTACGGCGCCTCTGATGGAAACATCAGCTTTGTAAACTACGTGGGGAAAGTGGGCGCCAGCGGTCGGATCAACTTCTACCACAAGGTGAGTGTGTGGGACAGAGGAGGCTACAGCTCAATATGCCTGTCAGGAACTGAACGCTGAGACCTCAGTCGAGCTCAGACAGAATTCTGGGGGCTACAGTCGAGCTCAGACAGAATTCTGGGGGCTACAGTCGAGCTCAGACAGAATTCTGGGGGCTACAGTCGAGCTCAGACTGAATTCTGGGGGCTACAGTCGAGCTCAGACAGAATTCTGGGGGCTACAGTCGAGCTCAGACTGAATTTTGGGGGCTACAGTCGAGCTCAGACTGAATTCTGGGGGCTACAGTCGAGCTCAGACTGAATTCTGGGGGCTACAGTCGAGCTCAGACTGAATTCTGGGGGCTACAGTCGAGCTCAGACTGAATTTTGGGGGCTACAGTCGAGTTCAGACTGAATTCTGGGGGCTACAGTCGAGCTCAGACTGAATTCTGGGGGCTACAGTCGAGCTCAGACTGAATTCTGGGGGCTACAGTCGAGCTCAGACAGAATTCTGGGGGCTACAGTCGAGCTCAGACAGAATTCTGGGGGCTACAGTCGAGCTCAGACTGAATTCTGGGGGCTACAGTCGAGCTCAGACTGAATTCTGGGGGCTACAGTCGAGCTCAGACTGAATTCTGGGGGCTACAGTCGAGCTCAGACAGAATTCTGGGGGCTACAGTCGAGCTCAGACTGAATTCTGGGGGCTACAGTCGAGCTCAGACTGAATTCTGGGGGCTACAGTCGAGCTCAGACAGAATTCTGGGGGCTACAGTCGAGCTCAGACTGAATTCTGGGGGCTACAGTCGAGCTCAGACTGAATTCTGGGGGCTACAGTCGAGCTCAGACTGAATTCTGGGGGCTACAGTCGAGCTCAGACTGAATCTGATTTCTTGCAGAGAATCGTTCCCCATGCGCTGGTGCAGTATGATGCTGTGCGGGAGGAGCCGGTCAGAAACAGCGAGGGACGCTGTGTGCCCGTTGCTAAAGGTCAGGACCCTTTCAGTGGCCACGCTGGTTTATTTTTGGTCATTCAGATCAGGGCAGTCCAGCTCCAGAGGACAGCTTTCTGATACTTGTCCCTAACGCAGCTGCTGCTCAGATCATATGAGCCCTGTGTGCTCCAGTACCAGTATGGTGGACGGGTTATGGAGTAGTGTGGTATATTCATACAGGCCTAGCAGTGAAAATTTCATTATTACATTCGAACATCTCCCCGACGACGTCCCTGCTGATCACTGCTCTAAGGAGCTTCCCAGTGAGACAGGAACCGAGCTGTACAGACTTCAGGTGTTCATGGTTCCACAGCGGGACTGTAATTCCAGAACTGTGTCTGCAGGTGAAACTGGCCTCCTGGTGGTGAAGATCACGAGGGTGGCTCCGTTTCTGGGCTATGCGGGGAATCGGGAGCAGACGGAGAAGAAGAAGCTGCGGGACGTTTTCCAGCAGGGAGACGTTTACTTCAACAGTGGAGACCTAATGAAGATCGACCAGGAGGGCTTCATCTACTTCCAGGATCGAGTCGGAGACACCTTCAGGTTCAGACTTACGGAAGCTGGTTTGCGGCTCCTGATACGTCATTTTATTCCTCAGATACTCGTTAAGGGAAACCTGCAGTGTGTGAAACCGACCCGGCCTCAGTTTAAAGTTTGACCCGGAGTGTCCCCTAGTGGACAAACATCCTGAGTCAAAATGGTTCCATGTATGATCAACAGCCCTGATTTGGATCTGGTTGTGTTGCTAGAGCTAGCTTAGCTAACAGCTCAACACACCTCAACACAGGCTGTACTTTTAGCCCTGGGGCTAAGCAGAGACTGTATGGCACTGATTAGCACAGCGCTAATGACTACGGCAGACTCAGAGTGGGGACTTTCCGCACAGTTCCCAGAGGATGAAAGCTAGCTGTAGAGATTAGCTGTAAGATTACTGAGATATCTAGACCCGGAGACCTGAGGCGGATCCACACACAGGTTTATCATTTATAAAGCAGGTCGATCGAGGTCAGGAACCCAGGCGGGGTCAATAACACTGAATCAGTCCAAAACACCAAACGGGCAGAGGGGAAAAAAGGACTGGCTTAAAAACTGTAGGAACACTCCTGTAGACCACGGCACCAGGTGCTCTAGAACCGGTCTCACATGTTTCAGTTCTGTTTATAAATGTTTTAAATATTTAATCTTTTTTAAAATTATTTTATTATTTTTTCTTTTAACAACCTTAGTCTGTGGTTATTGGTACCCTCCCTGTGGCTCTCAGGTACACCGTAAATAGCGGTGTAACTGTCTCCCCCCAATAAAAACCCCACCCTAAAAAAGAATGGTGATTGTGATGGTGATGGTGATGGTGATGGTGGTAGTGGTGGTGGTGATGATGATGGGTGATGGTGATGGCGGTGGTGATGGTGATGATGATGGTGATGGTGATTGTGATAGTGATGATGACGGTGATGATGATGGTGATGGTGGTAATGATGATGTGTGATGGTGGTGGTGATGATGATGGGTGATGAGGATGGTGATGGTGATGGGGATGGGGATGGTGTTGATGGTGATTGTGATAGTGATGATGATGGTGATGGTGGTAGTGGTGGTGATGATGATGGGTGATGGGGATGGTGATGGTGATGGCGGTGGTGATGATGATGGGTGATGGGGATGGGGATGGTGATGGTGGTGGTGATGATGATGGGGATGGTGATGGCGGTGGTGATGATGATGGGTGATGGGGATGGTGATGGCGGTGGTGATGATGATGGGTGATGGTGGTAGTGATGTGGTCTCTGATGATGGTCATGTGATGGGGATGGTCAACATGGTGATGGTGGTCAGTGGTGACCTGATGACCGCATGGGTGACCAACAAATGGCTAAAATCAATCAGTGGTGGTGATGATCATGGTTATATGGGGACATGGTGATCTGATGGTGGTACGGCGAGTGGTGATGGTGGTGGGTGATACTGAGCCAAAACATGGTGATGTGGCAGGTAGCCTGGTGTGTGATGAACCAGAATAGGGTGAAAATAAAGAGCCATGCTGCAGCACAGGTCTTACCTGGAATTACTCCACGTGTGTTGTGTTCGTTCTGCAGGTGGAAGGGCGAGAACGTGGCCACCACTGAGGTCACAGATGTTCTTGTTATGCTGGACTTCATTGAAGAAGCCAATGTTTACGGTGTGGAGGTTCCAGGTACAGCAAATACACAGACTGAGTCATTCCCACTCTCACACCACACTGACTCTGCACCGACCAGCACAGACTCTACACTGACCAGCACAGACTCTACACTGACCAGCACAGACTCTACACTGATCAACACAGACTCTACACGGACCAGCACAGACTCTACACTGACCAGCACAGACTCTACACTGACCAGCACAGACTCTACACTGACCAGCACAGACTCTACACTGACCAGCACAGACTCTACACAGACCAGAAAAGACTCTACACTGACCAGCACAGACTCTACACTGACCAGCACAGACTCTACACTGACCAGCACAGACTCTATACTGACCAGCACAGACTCTACACGGACCAGCACAGACTCTACACTGACCAGCACAGACTCTACACTGACCAGCACAGACTCTACACTGACCAGCACAGACTCTACACTGACCAGCACAGACTCTACACTGACCAGCACAGACTCTACACAGACCAGAAAAGACTCTACACTGACCAGCACAGACTCTATACTGACCAGCACAGACTCTACACGGACCAGCACAGACTCTACACGGACCAGCACAGACTCTACACTGACCAGCACAGACTCTAGTCTGACCAGGGCAGACTCTACACTGACCAGCACAGACTTTACACTGACCAGCACAGACTCTACACGGACCAGCACAGACTCTACACTGACCAGGACAGACTGTACACTGACCAGCACAGACTCTACACTGATCAACACAGACTCTACACTGACCATCACAGACTCTACACTGACCAGCACAGACTCTACACAGACCAGAAAAGACTCTACACTGACCAGCACAGACTCTACACTGACCAGCACAGACTCTACACTGACCAGGACAGACTCTACACTGACCATCACAGACTCTACACTGACCAGGACAGAATCTATACTGACCAGCACAGACTCTACACTGACCAGCACAGACTCTACACTGACCAGCACAGAATCTATACTGACCAGCACAGACTCTACACAGACCAGAACAGACTGTACACAGACCAGAAAAGACTCTACACTGACCAGCACAGACTCTACACTGACCAGCACAGACTCTACACTAACCAGCACAGACTCTACACTGACCAGGACAGACTGTACACTGACCATCACAGACTCTATATTGATCAGCACAGACTGTACACTGACCAGCACAGACTCTACACTGATCAACACAGACTCTACACTGACCATCACAGACTCTACACGGACCATCACAGACTCTACACAGACCAGAAAAGACTCTACACTGACCAGCACAGACTCTACACTGACCAGGACAGACTCTACACTGACCATCACAGACTCTACACTGACCAGGACAGAATCTATACTGACCAGCACAGACTCTACACTGACCAGCACAGACTCTACACTGACCAGCACAGACTCTACACTGACCAGCACAGACTCTATACTGACCAGCACAGACTGTACACGGACCAGGACAGAATCTATACTGACCAGCACAGACTGTACACTGACCATCACAGACTCTACACGGACCAACACAGACTCTACACTGACCATCACAGACTCTACACTGACCAACACAGACTCTACACTGACCAGGACAGACTGTACACGGACCAGGACAGACTCTACACTGACCAGCACAGACTCTACACTGACCAGGACAGACTGTACACGGACCAGCACAGACTCTACACTGACCAGCACAGACTCTACACTGACCAAAACAGACTCTACACTGACCAGGGTAGTATAGGGGTAGGGTTATGTCAGGGGCTCTAGTACTGATGGGGGCTTTACAGAATCTATACTGATGTATAGGCAGACTCTACTGACCAGCACAGACTCTACATGACCATATGGGACTCTACACTGACCAGGACAGAATCTGTACTGGGGGCAGACTGTACATGGGACCAGCACATGACTCTACACTGATAGGGGCAGACTATGTACAGGGGCGTTGTACTGTACAGGGGCGGGGTATGTAGACTCTACACAGACCAGAAAATGTATAGGGGCGGGGGTTTGTATGGGGCTGACCAGTATAGGGGCGGAGTATGTATGAGGGGCACAGACTATACACTGGCACGGGGTATGTATATCAGCACAGACTCTACAAGGACCGGGGCTGAGTATGTATAGGGGGGCCTAGTATGACCATAGACTCTACACTGTATAGCACAGGGTGGGGTATTGACCAGGGGGGAATCTATACTGTATAGGGGACAGACTCTATGTATAGGGGCGGGGTATGTATGGGGCGGAGTATGTATAGGGGCCGAGTATGTATAGGGGCCGAGTATGTATAGGGGCGGGGTATGTATGGGGCGGGGTATGTATAGGGGCCGAGTATGTATAGGGGCGGGGTATGTATAGGGGCGGGGTATGTATGGGGCGGGGTATGTATAGGGGTTTGGGGTATGTCACTCGTCACCATTCACGGGTAATGTATACCTCATTTCCTGGGTATGTATGGGGCTGGGCACTATGTATACCGCGGGACGGGGTATGTATGAGATTCAGGTAGAAACGTCAGGGTACCGGCTATAGGGACGGGGTATGTGGTTTATGGGGCGACCGTATGTATAGGGACATCTCTGTAGTGGCCGTAGTAATTTTATTGATTATTACTGGTGTTTGATTGACAGTCACTCGTCACCATTCACTAAGCTCCTAACCTGGCGTCACCTCATTTCCTGAGCTTGTGATCGGCGGCCTGTGCACTCTGTGACACGGCGGGGGTGCTCTATGAGATTCAGTGTAGAAACAGTCAGCAGGTACCGGCTCTCAGCTGGCCTGAGAACACCTGTGGTTTAGTCACAGACCGCCCACTCTGGTCATCTCTGTACTGGCCGCTACGCTAACGCTAACCAGGTGTGAGATGCAGCTTTGCACTGTGATCTCAGGTGTGTCAGGCAAGGTGTGATACAGGTGTGATACAGGTGTGATGCAGGTGTGATGCAGGTGTGATACAGGTGTGATGCAGGTGTGATGCAGGTGTGATACAGGTGTGATGCAGGTGTGATACAGGTGTGATGCAGGTGTGATACAGGTGTGATGCAGGTGTGATACAGGTGTGATACAGGTGTGATGCAGGTGTAATGCAGGTGTGATGCAGGTGTGATACAGGTGTGATGCAGGTGTGATACAGGTGTAGTGCAGGTGTGATATGTGTGATGCAGGTGTGATACAGGTGTGATGCAAGTGTCACTGAGCTTAGGGTGTTTACTCCAGGACCTGAAACTCACCTGATCACTCACCTGGTTTCCACCTGATTACAGAAAGGGCCCGTTACTGTGGTGCAGTTCTGGTTTGATCTCCCTCAGGCCGATCATCACCGCTCTGAGCCGGTCAGTGGGCCGGTCGGGCTGTCGGTCCTCCTCTGCTTTGCTCCTTCTCTTTGATCTTCTACATTGGCATCGTCTCACGGGCTGCTACAAAAACAGGAGTCAGCGTCTGAGCTGTGGAGAGCCGAGCGGGGTTGAGCGCTGGCTGCTTGTTTTAATGTTTGTAATTATTTCAGATATTCAGGAAACGCTCACACCTGTGAAGTGACCTGCCAGTGGACTCAGACACCCCAGTCAAACAGTTCTCTTACTGCAGCCTCATGTTGGAGTGAGAGTCTAATGGCTCGATGTAGAGTACAACACTGCCCTCTGGTGGTCGGGGGTTTGAACACAGACTGATCCCCTGTCTGATAGTGACCTACAGCTCTGCTGGAGATATCTGTTCTACTGGTAGTGTGTTCTCTGTTATTCCACCAGGGGGCGACATAGAGTCATACTCTTTAATTAGAACGGACCATAAAAGACCTCATAAACTGCAGCACATAAACGCAGGTCCAAAGGTTTACTGCACGCTCTGACTATAAGCTCAGACTGTTTACACTGTGGTCCTGTAGTTACTGAGTAATAGGTCTGATAACGGCCGTATGGTAGCGTTTAGAGTTTAATCAGGAAATCTTTGATGTGTGAGTGATTGTGATTTGATTGTGTGTATGACTGAACTTATCTCCTTCGTATTTAACTTTATCAATAAAGTATCTATCCATCTATCTATCTATCTATCTATCTATCTATCTATCTATCTGTCTGTCTATCTATCTATCAATCTATCTCTCTGTCTGTCTGTCTGTCTGTCTGTCTCTCTGTCTGTCTGTCTATCTCTCTGTCTGTCTGTCTGTCTGTCTGTCTGTCTGTCTGTCGGGTATGTTAGTGACGTGTTTACGTGATGTACATTAGCTGTACTGTGTAAATCGTGAGGTATAGTGCGTGTGAGCTGCAGTGCTGTGTAATGGAGGTAACGATGTTATGACTCTGTATTGGTCTGAAGGTCATGAGGGTCGTATTGGAATGGCAGCACTCACTCTGAAGGAGAACCGCCACTTCGACTGCACAGAGATGTTCAACCACGTCACCAACTTCCTGCCTGTTTACGCCAGGCCGAGATTCATACGCATCCTGGTAAAGCATTCGCAAACAAACAAACAAACAAACAAGCAGACAAACAAACAAATAAACATGCAGACAAACAAACAAACAGACAAACAAATAAACAAGCAGACAAACAAACAAATAAACATGCAGACAAACAAACAAACAGACAAACAAATAAACAAGCAGGCAAACAAACAAATAAACATGCAGACAAACAAATAAACAGACAAATAAATAAACAGACAGACAAACAAATAACCAGACAGACAGAAAAACAAACAAATAAACAAGCAGACAATCAAATAAACAGACAGACTGAGTGACTCACAGAGTGACAGACTGAGTGACAGACAGACAGACAGACAGACAGACAGACTGAGTGACTCACAGAGTGACAGACAGACTGAGTGACTCAGAGTGACAGACAGACAGACAGACTGAGTGACAGACAGACAGACAGACAGACAGACAGACTGAGTGACTCAGAGTGACAGACAGACTGAGTGACAGACAGACAGACAAACAGACAGACTGAGTGACTCACAGAGTGACAGACAGACAGACTGAGTGACAGACAGACAGACAGACAGACTGAGTGACAGACAGACAGACTGAGTGACAGACAGACAGACAGACAGACGTGTGTCTGGCAGTGATGCCGATTCTGCTGTTCCAGGAATCCATGGAGCTCACGGGAACGTTTAAGCAAATGAAGGTGAAGCTGGTGAAGGAGGGGTTTGATCCCGAGGTCGTTCCTCAGCCGCTCTACGTCCTGCAGGAGAGCACCCGGAGCTACACCCCCCTCACCCGCTCCTACTACAGCTCCATCAGAGCGGGGGAGATACGCTTCTGAGCGTACTAACGCCCCACTGAGGACGGGCTGCTTATAGCAGGTTCAGACTGGAAACATGCTAGCTGCTAATGCTAGCTGTCTCACACGCACATTGATCATCATAGTAATCATTCAGTCATCCTGGTCCACCAGCTTAGTCAAACTGGTCATCCTGGTCCACCAGCTTAGTCAAACTGGTCATCCTGGTCCAAGAGCTTGGCCAAACTGGTCATCCTGGTCCACCAGCTTAGTCAAACTGGTCATCCTGGTCCACCAGCTTAGTCAAACTGGTCATCCTGGTCCACCAGCTTAGTCAAACTGGTCATCCTGGTCCCCAGCTTAGTCAAACTGGTCATCCTGGTCCCCAGCTTAGTCAAACTGGTCATCCTGGTCCCCAGCTTAGTCAAACTGGTCATCCTGGTCCACCAGCTTAGTCAAACTGGTCATCCTGGTCCCCAGCTTGGCCAAACTGGTCATCCTGGTCCCCAGCTTAGTCAAACTGGTCATCCTGGTCCACCAGCTTAGTCAAACTGGTCATCCTGGTCCACCAGCTTAGTCAAACTGGTCATCCTGGTCCACCAGCTTAGTCAAACTGGTCATCCTGGTCCCCAGCTTGGCCAAACTGGTCATCCTGGTCCCCAGCTTAGTCAAACTGGTCATCCTGGTCCACCAGCTTAGTCAAACTGGTCATCCTGGTCCACCAGCTTGGCCAAACTGGTCATCCTGGTCCCCAGCTTAGTCAAACTGGTCATCCTGGTCCACCAGCTTGGCCAAACTGGTCATCCTGGTCCCCAGCTTAGTCAAACTGGTCATCCTGGTCCACCAGCTTGGTCAAACTGGTCATCCTGGTCCACCAGATTAGTCAAACTGGTCATCCTGGTCCACCAGCTTGGCCAAACTGGTCATCCTGGTCCACCAGCTTGGCCAAACTGGTCATCCTGGTCCACCAGCTTAGTCAAACTGGTCATCCTGGTCCACCAGCTTGGCCAAACTGGTCATCCTGGTCCACCAGCTTAGTCAAACTGGTCATCCTGGTCCACCAGCTTGGCCAAACTGGTCATCCTGGTCCACCAGCTTGGCCAAACTGGTCATCCTGGTCCACCAGATTAGTCAAACTGGTCATCCTGGTCCACCAGCTTGGCCAAACTGGTCATCCTGGTCCACCAGCTTGGCCAAACTGGTCATCCTGGTCCACCAGATTAGTCAAACTGGTCATCCTGGTCCACCAGCTTGGCCAAACTGGTCATCCTGGTCCACCAGTTTACCCAGTTTGATCAGAGCGGGCTCTCCAGGGAGCGTTCCAGGTTGATTCTGATAAGTTGATACAGAAAGTCCGGAATGTGCTCAGCGCTGAACCTCATACGGAACATCTGCTCAACCTGCGGCCTCCTGTCTCCTGATCTCCTTATTCTTCATGGACAGTAATTATCAGCTGTAATTCACACTGTAACAACAACAACAACAACAACAACAACAACAACAACAGCAACGAGACTAATAAATATAATAAAATCCTAATAATTAAAGTGATTGTGCTGCACCTCCAGACTGTTCAATAATTACGTGCTCCTGAACTGAAGAGACGATCAGCATCTGTGTGTGTACGTGTATAGGTGTATGTATGTGTATAGGTGTATGTATGTGTATAGGTGTGTGTGTGTGTGTGTGTAGGTGTATAGGTGTATGTGTATAGGTGTGTATGTGTGTGTGGGTATAGGTGTGTATAGGTGTGTGTGTGTGTGTATGTGTGTGTGGGTATAGGTGTGTATAGGTGTGTGTGTGTGTGTGTGGGTATAGGTGTGTATAGGTGTGTGTGTGTGTGTGTGGGTATAGGTGTGTATAGGTGTGTGTGTGTGTGTGGGTATAGGTGTGTATAGGTGTGTATTTGTGTGTGGGTATAGGTGTGTATGTGTGTGTGTGTGTGTGTATGTGTGTGTGTATAGGTGTGTATGTGTGTGTGTGTATAGGTGTGTGTGTGTGTGTGGGTATAGGTGTGTATAGGTGTGTGTGTGTATGTGTGTGTGTGTGTGTATAGGTGTGTGTGTAAAGGTGTGTATGTGTGTGTATGTGTGTGTGTATAGGTGTGTGTGTGTGTATAGGTGTGTGTGTAAAGGTATGTGTGTGTGTGTGTGTGTATAGGTGTGTGTATAGGTGTGTGTGTGTGTATAGGTGTGTGTATAGGTGTATGTGTGTGTGTGTATGTGTATAGGTGTGTGTGTGTGTGTGTGTGTGTGTATAGGTGTGTGTGTGTGTAAAGGTGTGTATGTGTGTGTGTATGTGTGTGTGTATAGGTGTGTATAGGTGTGTGTGTAAAGGTGTGTGTGTGTGTGTGTATGTGTGTGTGTATAGGTGTGTATAGGTGTGTGTGTAAAGGTGTGTGTGTGTGTGTGTATAGGTGTGTGTGTGTATAGGTGTGTATAGGTGTATAGGTGTGTGTGTAAAGGTGTGTATAGGTGTGTGTGTATAGGTGTATGTGTGTGTGTGTGTGTGTGTGTATAGGTGTGTGTATAGGTGTGTGTGTGTGTGTGTGTATAGGTGTGTGTGTATGTGTATAGGTGTATGTGTGTGTGTATAGGTGTGTATAGGTGTATAGGTGTGTGTGTGTGTGAATGTAAATGAATAAATATAAGGTGGTGTAAACAGCACCCTAACCCTAACACCTAATGGAGATACGAGACAAGGTTCAGGACTGAGTGATGATCTGAGCAGACGTAATGAGGTGAAAGGTCATTTGAGTAACAGGTAAGAGATGATTAGTCCGTTTGATCTGCACGCGTTCACTTAAAGGTGTTTATGACTGAGTCCCCACCTGTTACAGACTCTCAGGTTTCAGTGTTACTCTCACGCTCCTGTCTCCGCCTCGCCTCCTGATTGGCTGCTGCATGTGACCCGCTCTCCGCCTCGCCTCCTGATTGGCTGCTGAAGCCCAACCAGTTTGTTTATGCTGCTGCTGTGGAGGCCGTGCTGGAGTGTCCCCAAGGCTGGTCTGAGCTGTGTGGTAGGAATGTCTGTGCTGTACAGTCTGTTAGCAGGCCTCGCTCTGCTTCCCCTCCTCCTTCACCTCCTCTTTCCCTACCTCCTGCGCGACCTCCTCTACATGCTGAAGCTGGTTCGGATTGGGGCTCGGCTGAGCCGGTGCAGGAGCTCGGTTCCCTGCTACACCCTGCTGGACAGGTTCCTGGACGCTGTGAAGGAGCACCCCAGGAAGAAGTTCCTCATCTTTGAGGATCAGAGTTTCTCCTACGAGGAGGCGGACCGGATCAGTAATCAGGTTGCCCAGGTTGTGCTCCGGGAG
>JAMWET010002649.1:92500-165000 GCA_024036415.1 Prochilodus magdalenae
TAGCTGGTTGGTCTGTATGGGTTCTAGCTGGTTGGTCTGTATGGGTTCTAGCTGGTTGGTCTGTATGTGTTATATCTGGATGGTCTGTGGGTTCTAGGGTTGTTCTGTATGTATTCTAACTGGATGGTCTGTATGGTTTTAGCTGGATGGTCTGTATGGGTTCTACTACTGGATGGTCTGTTATGGGGCTGGTTGGTCTGTATGGGTTCTAGCTGGTTGGTCTGTATGGGTTCTAACTGGATGGTCTGTATGGGTTTTAGCTGGTTGGTATGTATGGGTTTTAGCTGGTTGGTATGTATGGGTTTTAGCTGGTTGGTCTGTATGGGTTTTAGCTGGTTGGTCTGTATGGGTTCTAACTGGTTGGTCTGTATGGGTTCTAGCTGGTTGGTCTGTATGGGTTCTAGCTGGTTGGTCTGTATGGGTTCTAGCTGGTTGGTCTGTATGGGTTCTAGCTGGTTGGTCTGTATGGGTTCTAGCTGGTTGGTCTGTATGGGTTCTAACTGGATGGTCTGTATGGGTTTTAGCTGGTTGGTCTGTATGGGTTTTAGCTGGTTGGTCTGTATGGGTTCTAACTGGTTGGTCTGTATGGGTTCTAGCTGGTTGGTCTGTATGGGTTCTAGCTGGTTGGTCTGTATGGGTTCTAGCTGGTTGGTCTGTATGGGTTCTAACTGGATGGTCTGTATGGGTTCTAACTGGATGGTCTGTATGGGTTCTAGCTGGTTGGTCTGTATGGGTTCTAACTGATTGGTCTGTATGGGTTCTAGCTGTGCTCTGAGCAGCTGTGTGTGTGTTCCAGGTGGAAGGGTGAGAACGTTGCTACCTCTGAAGTTACCGATGTTCTAAACCCGGTGGATTTCGTCGAGGAGGCTAACGTCTACGGCGTTAAAGTGCCAGGTACTGAAACGGACATCTGTCAGTCAGCTTCTCTCCTCAGGAACCGCCTACTCCACCCGCCTGCTGCAGCCTACATGGTCCAATAGCGTGACGTGTTGTGTCTGTTTCAGGTCACGAGGGTCGGATTGGCATGGCTGCTGTTAAGATAAAGGAGGGGCGGAGCTTTGACGGTTCTGCATTGTTTGATCAAGTGCAGAGTCTCCTCCCCTCATACGCCTGGCCTCGCTTCATCAGGATACAGGTCACATGGTCCACACACTCCCACCAGACCTTCTCTCCACTGCCCCTCCACACCCACTGCTCCTACCACTCCTACTGCCCCTTCACTGCCCCTCCACTCCCACTGCTCCTACCACTCCTACTGCCCCTTCACTGCCCCTCCACACCCACTGCCCCCTACTCCTACTGCCCCTCCACACCCACTGCTCCTACCCTACCCTAACCACTCCTACTGCCCCTTCACTGCCCCTCCATACCCACTGCCCCCCTACTCCTACTGCCCCTCCACACCCACTGCTCCTACCACTCCTACTGCCCCTTCACTGCTCCCACCAGTGCTACTGCTCCTTCACTGCTCCCACCAGTGCTACTGCTCCTACCACTCCTACTGCCCCTTCACTGCCCCTCCACACCCACTGCCCCCTACTCCTACTGCCCCTCCACACCCACTGCTCCTACCACTCCTACTGCCCCTTCACTGCCCCTCCACTCCCACTGCTCCTACCACTCCTACTGCCCCTTCACTGCTCCCACCAGTGCTACTGCTCCTACCACTCCTACTGCCCCTCCACACCCACTGCCCCCTACTCCTACTGCCCCTCCACACCCACTGCTCCCTACTCCTACTGCCCCTCCACACCCACTGCTCCTACCACTCCTACTGCCCCTTTCCTACCCTCTCCACTGCTCCCACCAGTGCTACTGCTCCTTCACTGCTCCCTCCACTCCTCCCACCCCTTCTCCCTCCACTACTCCCTCCACTGCTCCCTCCACTCTTCCCACCCCTTCTCCCTCCACTGCTCCCTCTACTGCTTGGACGACTTTAATGGCTGTATGCTGCATCTGTAGAGGTGATGGAGGACGACACCACCACCAGGGATTTCAGCACGTGTTGCAGTTGTTCCGTGTGGTAAGCGATCCTGCGTCTCAGTAACGCAGCTGTTCTCCTGTTGTCCTGCAGGTGGAGGTAGATGTCACCAGCACTTTCAAACAGATGAAGAGGAAGCTGGCCGAGGAGGGATTTAACCCGAACACCGTCCGGGACCCGCTGTACTTCCTGGAGGACAGGAAGAGGACGTATGTCCCCATGACGGAGGAAGTCTTTAGCTCCATCACTGAAGGACGTCTGAGATTATAGTGCTGGGACTCGGACGACCTCGGACCGAACTGATACGCAGGACACAATCCTAATATCCCAATAGCCCACATGACTCACCCCTGATAGCACACCTCATCTCCAGCACCGTGCCCAACCCGCCGGACTGAGGAACGGCCAGGTGACGCGATCAGAGAGCAGGGATGACCCATGACACCCTGGTGAAGAGCCTAGCTTCTCTGAGTGACCCAGTCCTACAGTGCTTCCTGGACGTTGACCAGTAGGTGGACAGGGCGTGTCTATATGTGAACATGGTGAGGGGGCGGAGCCAGGAGGGACAACGAGCCACACATCACAACAACGTCCGCCCAGCGTTTATGCTAACAGCTAGGTGCTAATCACAGCAGCTACCCAGTAACAGCTCCTGTGGAGGTGAACGTGTACTGTCCTGTCCATATTGGCCTCTTCCTGACCCACACAGAACCGCACCACAGAACCGCACCACAGCCTCACTCCAGATAACGGCTCAGTATTCCACACACATCCTAACCAGACTAAACTTCCTAATCCCTGTCCTAACTTCAGGATAACCCCAGCAGTGTCCTAACTCCTGTTTGAGCGTCTGTGTCCTTCAGCACAATCCACCACACCTATACCCAGCACACTGACCTCACACGTACCGCACCGTAGGACGGAGCTGTTTCGGCTGGCACTTTGCAGCCAAAGACTGAGAGGGCGCTACCCGTCGTAGTCACAGAGCTCCGATTTGATTGTTATCACATATGACCAGGAGGGCAACCAGCCAGGCCTGGCATCCACACCCACAGACAGGGCACCGTTCAACCCAGCACAGCGGCAGCATGCTAACCACACCGCACACTCAGCCTTTGCTGCAGTGATGCCCCCTTATAGCTCCGTTCATGTAACAAGGAACCCAAAAAGAACCGGGTCCACATCTGTGCTCAGATATTTAGGCCAGCCTAAACTTCGGTGATCCCAACACACCTCTCATTAGAACCTCCATCTGCTCTATTAAAACACCAAGATCCCTACAAACCAAACACACAACCAAACACCGCTCCACTTACCCCTAGTGAAACCATTACACACCATCTCCACCTCCCCCTTCTCCACCTCCCGTGTTAGTGGTGATGGAGACGGCTCAGGCACAGTGACGGAGGTGGGTAATAAACACCTTTAATGGAGGTATTTAATGAAAACCCCGCTACGCTGTGATGTCCCGCGTGCCTCTCCTGCACCGGGGTCTCGCTGTTTGAATAGATCTACTCAACACTACTCAGCGATCGTTCCAGATCTTTCCATGTGGTGAGAGAGAGGAGAGTCTGCAGCTGATACGCTGGGCTCTAATGTTAGCTAGCTAGCTAACCCAGCTAACGTTAGCACCTCCTGACCATGCCAGACTGATCTCCCTGATACAGCCTGTGGGTTTACAGGTTCCGGGCGTCCGTCTGTTCAGTCAGACAGGCCGATGAAGATAGCTAGCTGAGCAGCACACAACAGCTAACTGAAACATGAAGGTGTGGGTTCATAACTAGAACCCCCCATTAAACCCACAGCCTAGTCAAGGAGACCCTTAATGTTCGCTAGGTTAGCTGGTTTAGCTAGCATTAGAGCTCAGGGACACTGAGCTGTTTCTCTTCACTGGTGTTGAACTGTAACTCAGCTCATCAGCTGCAGGCTCTCCTCCGCTCTCTCCCCACCAGGAAAGATCTAGAACCATGACTGAATCAACACGGAACCGACTGTGAAAAGGTTTCCAGGTTCTATGATGGTCATTGTTCCAGACACGTTGGCACGTTCCGCTCCAGAAATGGCCATTTACATCACTGATAATAATTAGGCTGCCCAGCTGTACTCTGTCTGGGAGACCTTGGAGGTGGACATGGTTACCTAGGGTGGGCTCAGACCCTCTAATGACCCCGCCCCCCTCGCATGTGCACTCACACTCACACTCACACTCACACTCACACTCACACTCACACTCACACTCACACTCACACTCACACTCACACTCACACTCACACTCACACTCACACTCAGTGACCAGTCAGGCGTCTGAAACTGGATCAGGCTTTATTATTCAAACAGAACAGAGACATTACATACATCATCACTGCTGGAGAACCCCGGGGCGTGGAGAACCCCGGGGCGTGGAGAACCCCGGGGCGTGGAGAACCCCGGGGCGTGGGGAACCCCGGGCGTGGAGAACACCGGGCCTCCTTCAGGAACCGCTCCTCAGAAGAAGGTTTTTCCTAAAAACCTCTCATGCAGTTTTCAGGAACATTCTGACCACGAGCGTTCTCTAATCTGGACCGTGCCGTGGAACAGTTCTGCGGTTAAAGAACCTGTCGTGGATCTGACGTAGCCTTTTTCTCAGGAGCTCCTGAAGAACACATGCAGGAAGATGTGGGTGACTGAGACCCGGTGAGCTGACAGGACACGCGTCCGCCTCACAGCAGCGGCACACGAGCTGCAGGGGGTCGTTCAGGTGATGCTGCTTGTTTTGCCTCTGAAGCTGAAATTAAAGATCTGATTGGAGAACCTGAACCTGCTGTTTGTGTGTGTGTGTTATTCCTGGGTGGAGCGGCCAGCTCTGCTGGAGCTCCTGAAAACGCCCCCTTTACGAGACCCCCCACGCTGTCAGCAGGGGTGCAGGACCGCTTCCCTGCTACCTTCGTTAAGGTGGAGCTGATGGAGTTGAAAGCTGAAGCGAGGTAGGAGTCCAAGTTTAGCTTCCTAAGTTTAGCGCTGGAGCTACAAGGCTAGAACTCAACAGTCACCTGAATGTCGACACCTCCATCACCTGTGGTGTAGTGGGACCACTGTGTACCTGAACGCTGACGAGCTCCCGCCCCCATCTTTCTCTGAATGCTGCTAATAATCTTGTAGTTTAATCAGTCCTGCTCCACCTCTACGAGCCTGCACCACCCGAATAAGACCTGGATCTGGTTGGAGAGAAGCTTTGGGGGTGAATTTACTCAGGCGATGTTGGTGGACAGTGACTTCCACTGTTTGGGAAAACAATAACAACAATGTTAATGACTGTGTTTATACCCATTACAGAGCAAACAGCCTTACAGAGTAATGAAGCTCAACACTAGTATAAGTGTTCAGTTAACTCAATAACACAAACACCAGAGTCTCTAATAGGACCATTACAGTGATCTCTGCTGTAAGAGATCCATTACAGTGATCTCTGCTGTAAGAGATCCATTACAGTGATCTCTGCTGTATAGTTCAGTAGGAGGCATGTGAGGAATATCTGACAGTGTGTGTTAAGGTGTGTCTAATAAGTATGAAGATCTCTTGTAGCTCCCGATCACAGTAAGTATGAACTATCAATTAAAGCAATGATCAGTCTGTGTAAGGACATTATGAGTGTCTCCGCTGTCGTCCAGCTGCATCGGGGCTGATCTTTCGCTTAAGAGATCCATTTACTGCGTCAGTGTGCAGCAGGTGAAGTAGCTGGCTCTGCTGGAGCTCCAGTGTATCTCGGTTGGTAAAGGATCCTGTAGTGATCTGCTGCAAGGGCATTACACTGACTCTAACAGGACTGACAGTGCACACTGTGGAACTTCAGCACAGTGATCCGCTGGACAAGACGTATCTCATTACATGATCTCTGCTGGATAGTTCAATGTGAGGAAGATTCCGACAGTGTGTGTTAATGGTGTGTAGTGTTAAGGCGAAGGCCTTGTAGGCTCCACGATACTAAGCTGGGAGCTGCGCTGGACTAGGGTCCCGGCTCGTCAGGTGGTGCAGCGGGGGCGTTATTTCCCTCAGGTTGTGGGTGGAAGTCTGGGCTGGAGCTGGTGTCAGCGGCCAGTTATGCGCTTGCAGGCTCATGGACTTGGGACCCAGAAGCGGTGGGCTTCGCCACTCTGCGGCCCTCGACGCACTAAGTGCTTATCGATCAGGGGCTCCAGCCTCGACCTGCGCTGCCTCATGGCATTTGAGCCTCTGGTGACGCACATAAGTGACTATCGATCAGGGGCTCCGCCTCAGAACCTGACCCTGGGCGCTCGGCCAGAGTAGCTTCTCCGCCTCCTGCTCCTGCCACAGGGTCTCCTGCTCGTCCTCTGAGGCCTCGGTGTCGGTGCTGAGGCTGAGAGAGAGTGGGCGAACGCTGAACCCGGGCTTGAGCAGCTGGGCGGCCGTGCGCTGGATGATGCTCCAGTCCCTGTGGATGTCCTCCGGCTGGGTGAACTGAGACGTCACGGTGAAGCGGATGATGAGTTTGGTGCCCACAGCGGCCGGGATCAGGAACATGGTGCCCGACTGAGTCAGTCTCCTCAGTAGCTCCTGGGTCAGCGCATTTCCACCCTGAACACGGACAACAAAAGTGTAGATGGCTCAGTCATTGTCCACACTGGTGTGCTAGCTAGCTAGCCAACCCCGCGTTCACACTAGGAGGCGGCAGACACCCGGACCCCCAGGTCATTACCGGGGCAGGTGGGGAGTCAAATATTTGGGATGATCCGGTTCAGAAGTAAATAGGAAGTGAACAAATAGCCTGAATGATGAACTAAACATGTACGAACAATTCAACAAATCACAAATTATTATAAATAAATCAATAAAATATTGAAACTTTTAGCCCTTTAGTCTCTATCATTACTCGCGTTTTGTTGACGCCATTGAAATGGGATGTTAACCTAAAGAAATCATAAATATAAGACCACAGAAATCTTACTATTTAAATAGAAACTCATTATATTCTAATCTTACACAAAACGTCTTACACTCACACCTAGAAATTTTACACAAATTTAGTTTTAAATAAATCTAATTTTACAAATCTAATATTGCCAATATTTTCCTATGATTTATAGAAATCTAATTTTACACGCATTCTTATTGCACAAAATCTTATATAAAAATGTAATTCCACTAATTTTACACAGAGATCCTTTAATGTTATGCACAGGGCCTGTAAGGATGTGGCTTAATTTAATATCTAGAAGGTTCCGTTTTATTCCTCATGTCTCTGTGAAGCGGGTCTGTTGAAGTGTTGGGGCTCTGGGTTATGTCGATGCGCTCGTGTCTGAGTTCAGTGTAGCTGCGCTCGTGTCTGAGTTACGGTGTAGCTGCGCTCGTGTCTGAGTTACGGTGTAGCTGCGCTCGTGTCCGAGTTACGGTGTAGCTGTGCTCGTGTCTGAGTTACGGTGTAGCTGCGCTCGTGTCTGAGTTACGCTGTAGCTGCACTCGTGTCTGAGTTATGCTGTAGCTGTGCTCGTGTCTGAGTTATGCTGTAGCTGTGCTCGTGTCTGAGTTACGGTGTAGCTGCACTCGTGTCTGAGTTACGCTGTAGCTGCGCTCGTGTCTGAGTTCAGTGTAGCTGCGCTCGTGTCTGAGTTCAGTGTAGCTGCGCTCGTGTCTGAGTTACGGTGTAGCTGCGCTCGTGTCTGAGTTACGGTGTAGCTGTGCTCGTGTCTGAGTTATGCTGTAGCTGTGCTCGTGTCTGAGTTATGCTGTAGCTGTGCTCGTGTCTGAGTTATGCTGTAGCTGTGCTCGTGTCTGAGTTACGGTGTAGCTGTGCTCGTGTCTGAGTTATGCTGTAGCTGCACTCGTGTCTGAGTTATGCTGTAGCTGTGCTCGTGTCTGAGTTATGCTGTAGCTGTGCTCGTGTCTGAGTTACGGTGTAGCTGCACTCGTGTCTGAGTTACGGTGTAGCTGCGCTCGTGTCTGAGTTACGGTGTAGCTGCGCTCGTGTCTGAGTTACGGTGTAGCTGTGCTCGTGTCTGAGTTACGGTGTAGCTGCACTCGTGTCTGAGTTACGGTGTAGCTGTGCTCGTGTCTGAGTTACGGTGTAGCTGTGCTCGTGTCTGAGTTATGCTGTAGCTGTGCTCGTGTCTGAGTTATGCTGTAGCTGTGCTCGTGTCTGAGTTACGGAGTAGCTGCACTCGTGTCTGAGTTACGGTGTAGCTGTGCTCGTGTCTGAGTTACGGTGTAGCTGCGCTCGTGTCTGAGTTACGCTGTAGCTGCGCTCGTGTCTGAGTTATGCTGTAGCTGTGCTCGTGTCTGAGTTACGGAGTAGCTGCACTCGTGTCTAAGTTACGGTGTAGCTGTGCTTGTGTCCGAGTTACGGAGTAGCTGCGCTCGTGTCTGAGTTACGCTGTAGCTGCGCTCGTGTCTGAGTTATGCTGTAGCTGTGCTTGTGTCTGAGTTACGGAGTAGCTGCGCTCGTGTCTGAGTTACGGTGTAGCTGCGCTCGTGTCTGAGTTACGGTGTAGCTGTGCTCGTGTCTGAGTTACGGTGTAGCTGCACTCGTGTCTGAGTTACGGTGTAGCTGTGCTCGTGTCTGAGTTACGGTGTAGCTGTGCTCGTGTCTGAGTTATGCTGTAGCTGTGCTCGTGTCTGAGTTATGCTGTAGCTGTGCTCGTGTCTGAGTTACGGAGTAGCTGCACTCGTGTCTGAGTTACGGTGTAGCTGTGCTTGTGTCCGAGTTACGGAGTAGCTGCGCTCGTGTCTGAGTTACGCTGTAGCTGCGCTCGTGTCTGAGTTATGCTGTAGCTGTGCTCGTGTCTGAGTTACGGAGTAGCTGCACTCGTGTCTAAGTTACGGTGTAGCTGTGCTTGTGTCCGAGTTACGGAGTAGCTGCGCTCGTGTCTGAGTTACGCTGTAGCTGCGCTCGTGTCTGAGTTATGCTGTAGCTGTGCTTGTGTCTGAGTTACGGAGTAGCTGCGCTCGTGTCTGAGTTACGGTGTAGCTGCGCTCGTGTCTGAGTTACGGAGTAGCTGCGCTCGTGTCTGAGTTACGGAGTAGCTGCGCTCGTGTCTGAGTTACGGTGTAGCTGCGCTCGTGTCTGAGTTACGGTGTAGCTGTGCTTGTGTCTGAGTTACGGTGTAGCTGCGCTCGTGTCTGAGTTACGGTGTAGCTGCGCTCGTGTCTGAGTTACGGTGTAGCTGTGCTTGTGTCTGAGTTATGGTGTAGCTGCGCTCGTGTCTGAGTTACGGTGTAGCTGCGCTCGTGTCTGAGTTACGGTGTAGCTGCACTCGTGTCTGAGTTACGGTGTAGCTGTGCTTGTGTCTGAGTTACGGTGTAGCTGTAGAAGTCATATAAAGATGTTTGTTTGCGCACTAGGCGGCAGGTGTCAGGGTCAGGGTCTCTCTCCGGGAGGCTCCACCCCTAGAGCTTATCTTATCTGTGCTGCTGAAATCTCCTGAGAGTTCCACTCTGTTCCTGATTTTCTCTTTTCTCCAGTAAAGCTCTCCGGATCGCTCCAGTTTTCCTCTCCTTTGGACTCCTCTGGGGTGAAAGGTTAACCAGTCACCAGTCAGCGTGCCTGATTGCACAAGGCCATCCAGAACACTCATCTGAACTTTACCTGCGGTCAGCACGCACGAAAAAGGCTGGAGAGGCTCTGCCTGAGAGTTTACACATACAACACCGATCACCAAAATCACCGTCCAACCAAACATCACATATCTGAGAGGGAGGGGTGGATAACACTTTAACAGGCTCTGTGACATCACCAAATATTAAGTCACCCAGAGTCATCCCCCCCTCAAAAACACCCAGCCTCATCCTCCCCAAATCACCCAGCCTCATCCTCCCCAAATCACCCAGCCTCATCCCCCCCTCAAAAACACCCAGCCTCATCCTCCCCAAATCACCCAGCCTCATCACCCCAAATCACCCAGCCTCATCCCCCCCAAATCACCCAGCCTCATCCCCCCCTCAAAAACACCCAGCCTCATCCCCCCCAAATCACCCAGCCTCATTCCCCCCAAATCACCCAGCCTCATCCCCCCAAATCACCCAGCCTCATCCTCCCCAAATCACCCAGCCTCATCACCCCAAATCACCCAGCCTCATCCTCCCCAAATCACCCAGCCTCACCCCCCCCCAAATCACCCAGCCTCATCCTCCCCAAATCACCCAGCCTCATCCCCCCCAAATCACTCAGCCTCATCCCCCCAAATCACCCAGCCTCATCCCCCCCAAATCACCCAGCCTCATCCCCCCCAAATCACACAGCCTCATCCCCCCAAATCACCCAGCCTCATCACCCCCAAATCACCCAGCCTCATCACCCCCAAATCACCCAGCCTCATCCCCCCCAAATCACCCAGCCTCATCCATCCCAAATCACACAGCCTCACCCCCCCAAATCACTCAGCCTCATTCCCCCCAAATCACCCAGCCTCACCACCCCCAAATCACCCAGCCTCATCCCCCCCAAATCACTCAGCCTCATCCCCCCAAATCACCCAGCCTCATCCCCCCCAAATCACTCAGCCTCATCCCCCCCAAATCACTCAGCCTCATCCCCCCCAAATCACCCAGCCTCATCACCCCCAAATCACCCAGCCTCATCCCCCCCAAATCACCCAGCCTCATCACCCCCAATTCACTCAGCCTCATCCCCCCCAAATCACCCAGCCTCATCCCCCCAAATCACCCAGCCTCATCCCCCCCAAATCACCCAGCCTCATCACTCCCAAATCACCCAGCCTCACCCCCCCAAATCACTCAGCCTCACCCCCCCAAATCACTCAGCCTCATTCCCCCCAAATCACCCAGCCTCATTCCCCCCAAATCACCCAGCCTCACCCCCCCCAAATCACCCAGCCTCATCCCCCCAAATCACCCAGCCTCATCCCCCCAAATCACCCAGCCTCAAATCACCCAGCCTCATCCCCCCCAAATCACCCAGCCTCATTCCCCCCAAATCACCCAGCCTCATTCCCCCCAAATCACCCAGCCTCATCCCCCCCAAATCACCCAGCCTCAACACCCCCAAATCACCCAGCCTCACCACCCCCAAATCACCCAGCCTCATCCCCCCAAATCACCCAGCCACTCCCCCCCAAATCACCCAGCCTCACCCCCCCAAATCACCCAGCCTCACCCCCCCCAAATCACCCAGCCTCATCCCCCCCAAATCACCCAGCCTCATCCTCCCCAAATCACCCAGCCTCATCCCCCCCAAATCACCCAGCCTCATCCCCCCAAATCACCCAGCCTCATCCCCCCCAAATCACCCAGCCTCATCAACCCCAAATCACCCACCCTCAGCCTCCCCAAATAACCCTCCCTAAGCCCCCCAAATCACCCATCATGTTCCCCGCCAATTCACCCAGCCTCATCAACCCCAAATCACCCAGCCTCATCCCCCCCAAATCACCCAGCCTCATCCCCCCCAAATCACCCAGCCTCATCCCCCCCAAATCACCCAGCCTCATCCTCCCCAAATCACCCAGCCTCATCCCCCCCAAATCACCCAGCCTCATCCTCCCCAAATCACCCAGCCTCATCACCCCAAATCACCCCTCCTCATCCCCCCCCAAATCACCCAGCCTCATCCCCCCCAAATCACCCAGCCTAATCCCCCCCACATCCCGCTGCCTGATCCCCCCCCATTGCCCCTGCCTCATCCCCCCCAAATCACTCAGCCTCATCCCCCCCAAATCACCCAGCCTCATCCCCCCCAAATCACTCAGCCTCAGTCCCCCCAAATCACCCAGCCTCATCCCCCCCAAATCACCCAGCCTCATCCCCCCCAAATCACCCAGCCTCATCCCCCCCCAAATCACCCAGTTGTGTTGTTTTGATGATGTTGTTGTTGTGATGTATTATAGTTGTTGTGATGTTTTATGTCATTGTTTAGTGTTGTGTTGTTGTTGTGTTGTTTTTATTGTCATTGTGTTGTATTATTGTTGTTGTGATGTTGTTTTATATGTCATTCTTTAGTGTTGTGGTGGTGTTGTTGTGTTTGTGTTGTTTTGATGTTGATGTTGTTTTATGTAATTGCTCAGTGTTGTGTTTGTGTTGTTATTGTTGTGTTGGTGTTGTTGCCTTATGTCATCCTTTAGTGTTGTGTTGGTGTTGTGTTGTTTTTATTTTGATATTGTCATTGTGTTGTATTATTGTTGTTGTGATGTTGCATTACATGTCATCCTTTAGTGTTGTGTTGGTGGTGGTGGTGTTGTGTTGGCTCACCACGAGGCAGAAGACCACCAGTCCGAGATGCCTCTCTGCTGGAATCTGGAAGTTAGAGTCACTCCTGACCAGAGACTCGAACAGCTTAGCCATCTCCACACCCTGCGGAGAGAAGACCACTACACTGACCACTCTGTCTGGGGTCTTAATAAAGGGGTCTCCACCTTTCTCCACACTACCACCTTAAATAAAGGGCAGATCAGCTGAGAGGAGTTTAGGATATGGGTGTGGTGTGACTCAATACGAGTAAGAGCAACAGCACCCCCTGCTGGACACGGACTGGGTTAAAGGGAAAATCTCCCCTCCCTCCCTCTCTCCCTCTCTCTCTCTCTCATAGTCAGTGTGGATCTGTGGTGTGAATGGCAGTGCAGCGCCCCCTACTGTCTGCAGAAACACTCACATGTCGAATGTGATCCTGCAGGTTCTTCAGACCAAATGAGCGCATCACAAACCACAGCTTTAACGAGCGGAACCGACGACTCAGGGGAATCTGCCAGTGCTGTGACACAGACAGATGGAGAGACAGAGAGACAGAGACAGGCAGAGAGACAGAGAGACAGAGACAGGCAGATGGAGAGACAGAGAGACAGAGACAGGCAGATGGAGAGACAGAGAGACAGAGACAGGCAGAGAGACAGAGACAGGCAGATGGAGAGACAGAGAGACAGAGACAGGCAGAGAGACAGATGGAGAGAAATGAAAATAAGATAACGGTAGGTACAGATTTTAAAATGATAAAATCAGTGTACGAGCTGCAGAGTTACCATGTGTGTGTGTGTCTGTGTGTATATGTGGTCTGTGTGTGTGGTGTGTGTTTGTGTGGTCTGTGTGGTGTGTGTATAGTGTGTGTTTGTGTGGTCCGTGTGTGTGTTTGTGTGGTGTGTGGTGTGTGTACCATGAAGTCCGTAGCTCCTGAGTTGTCGTGTCTGAGGTACAGAGGATCCACACTGAAGGTCTGCTGGAGCTTAAACTTCTCTCTCACCCTGCGGGAAGGAGACGCTCGCTATAAGCCCTTTATTAACACCTTATTCATCCCCTATTAACCCTCTCTGTGTCTCTCTCTCTCTGTGTCTCTCTCTCTCTGTGTCTCTCTCTGGGTGTGTCTCTCTCTCTCTGTATTGTTCTGGATCTCTCTGGATGTCTCTTTGTCTCTCACCAGAACGCAGTGCAGTCGAAGTGAACCATCATCCACTTTGAAGGATTGAAGACAAACGAGTCTGCATACTCTACTCCGGACAGGAAGTACCTCAGCTCGGGGCAGAGGAGGGCGGAGCCTGCGTATGCTGCATCCACATGTAGCCAGAGACCCTCACTAGCACCTGTGTACACACACACACAGACACACACCCACACACAGACACATACATCCCCCCCACACACACACAAACACACAGACACACACACACACACCCACAGACACACACACCCACACAGACACACAGACACACACACAGACAGACACACAGAATGTCCAGATGGAAAGCCAGTAGGTTGTATAGGGAACCTTAGCTACTAGCATTAGCTCCAAGTAACTAGCTAACTCAATAGTGTGAGGGCGGAGCTTATTTTGTTCAGTCTGTTTCCACATGGTGCTTCTGTGTAAACATCTGGGTGTCTAGCTGGATACCACATGCAGGGTAGAACCACTTCTGAGAGAACAAAGTCACATACCTTCTATCTAGAACATCAGAACACAGTTCCAACACTGGGTAACATAAACCAACTGCTCAGTACAGGTCACGGAACAACACCGCGAGATACAGACACCGCGAGATACAGACACCGCGAGATACAGACACCGCGAGATACAGAGAGAGACACTTACAGATGGGTCCCAGCTCAGCCAGGCAGTCAAACGAACACACACCTGTAGAGCCCAACGTAGCACACAGCTACACACACACACACACACACACACACACACACACACACACACACACACACACACACACACAGAGAGAGAGATTAGCCTGGTCTGCTCAGTAAAGCTCACAGACATATCATATCTAGTCCAATGGAGTCAGTGGACATGAAGGAGCATTCAGGAATTCATGGCAGCCTGATGAAGACGGATGAACAGCAGGACCAGGCTGCACCACACTCGTACCACACTGTGAAGTCTAGTGTGTCTACCATGACATCTGTGTACCATTACAGCTCCATAACAGCTGGACTTGGCTAATTCACCATTCCACCTTAAATAAACAGCAGTTACCTCAAGGTGCCTGTACAGGCCAGTAATTACCTGCTGCTCCATTTAAGGTGGAATGATGGAGCTGCCTACACCTGCTCAGGAACAATCAGACAGACATGTGAGCGGTAGTTACCATCACAGGCAGCAGGCCTCTCCTCCGGTCCTCCTGAATGGCTCTCTGCAGCGTCTCTCCTCTCAGAGAAAACCTCTCATCCGTCTCCAGGAAGCGGATCTTCACCAGAGAGATCAGCCCGGCCTTCTCCACCGAGGAGTGAGCCTTCGCCACACACACACACACACACACACACACACACACACACACACAGAGAATCACACACACACACACACACACACAGTACACACACACACAAACACACACACACACACACACACACACACACACACACACACACACACACACACACACACACAGTACACACACAGTACACACACACACACAGAATCACACACACACACACACACGCACACAGAATCACACACACACACACACACACACACACACACACAGTACACACACACACGCACACAGTACACACACACACACACACACAGAATCACACACACACACACACACACACACACACACACACACACACACACACAGTACACACACACACACAGTACACACACACAGAATCACACACACACACACACACACACACACACAGAATCACACACACACACACACACACAGAATCACACACACACACACACACACACACAGAATCACACACACATGCACACAGAATCACACACACACAAACACACACAGACACAGAATCACACACACAAAGACACACACACACACACACACACACACACAGAATCACACACACACACACACACACACACACACACACACAGAAAAACACACACACACACACACACACACACACACACACACACACACACACACACAGAAAAACACACACACACACAGAAAAACACACACACACACACACACAAACACACACACACAGGGAATCACACCAACATGCTAAATAAACAGCAGCCTTCAAAGTCTAAATGACTCAGTACGTGCTGCATGTGCTGTACGTGTCCAGTTACCTGGTCAGAAGCGTAGGCGATGAGTCTGGAGTTGAGAACGGACTCGTCTGTGTCTGTGTGCGGTTCGCTGAGCGCCTCTGTAGAGTCTCGGCTTTTCATGCGCAGGATTTTATCTTTACGGGCAGCCAGTAGAGCAACCAGCGTACACTCACTGACTGTACTCTAAACCACAACATACACACACAATCAACCACTGACCGGCCACTCCATTACACACCACCACTTCCTGTACAGCAGCACAGTCCTGGTGTTTCTGTATGTAGCCCTGGTGTTACTGTATGTAGCCCTGGTGTTACTGTATGTAGCCCTGGTGTTACTGTATGTAGCCCTGGTGTTACTGTATGTAGTCCTGGTGTTACTGTATGTAGCCCTGGTGTTACTGTATGTAGTCCTGGTGTTACTGTATGCAGCCCTGGTGTTACTGTATGTAGTCCTGGTGTTACTGTATGTAGCCCTGGTGTTACTTTAGGTAGCCCTGGTGTTTCTGTAGGTAGCCCTGGTGTTACTGTATGTAGTCCTGGTGTTACTGTATGTAGCCCTGGTGTTTCTGTAGGTAGTCCTGGTGTTACTGTATGTAGCCCTGGTGTTACTGTATGTAGCCCTGGTGTTACTGTATGTAGTCCTGGTGTTTCTGTATGTAGCCCTGGTGTTACTGTATGTAGCCCTGGTGTTACTGTATGTAGTCCTGGTGTTACTGTATGCAGCCCTGGTGTTACTGTATGTAGTCCTGGTGTTACTGTATGCAGCCCTGGTGTTACTGTATGTAGTCCTGGTGTTACTGTATGCAGCCCTGGTGTTACTGTATGTAGTCCTGGTGTTACTGTATGTAGCCCTGGTGTTACTTTAGGTAGCCCTGGTGTTACTTTAGGTAGCCCTGGTGTTACTGTATGCAGCCCTGGTGTTACTGTATGTAGTCCTGGTGTTACTGTATGTAGCCCTGGTGTTACTTTAGGTAGCCCTGGTGTTACTTTGGGTAGTCCTGGTGTTACTGTAGGTAGCCCTGGTGTTTCTGTATGTAGCCCTGGTGTTACTGTAGGTAGCCCTGGTGTTTCTGTATGTAGCCCTGGTGTTACTGTATGTAGCCCTGGTGTTACTGTATGTAGTCCTGGTGTTACTTTATGTAGTCCTGGTGTTACTGTATGTAGTCCTGGTGTTACTTTGGGTAGTCCTGGTGTTACTGTATGTAGTCCTGGTGTTACTGTATGTAGTCCTGGTGTTACTGTAGGTAGCCCTGGTGTTACTGTAGGTAGCCCTGGTGTTACTGTATGTAGCACTGGTGTTACTGTAGGTAGCCCTGGTGTTTCTGTAGGTAGCCCTGGTGTTTCTGTAGGTAGCCCTGGTGTTACTGTATGTAGTCCTGGTGTTACTGTATGTAGCCCTGGTGTTACTGTAGGTAGCCCTGGTGTTTCTGTAGGTAGCCCTGGTGTTTCTGTATGTAGCCCTGGTGTTTCTGTATGTAGCCCTGGTGTTACTGTATGTAGCACTGGTGTTACTGTATGTAGTCCTGGTGTTACTGTATGCAGCCCTGGTGTTACTGTATGTAGCCCTGGTGTTACTGTATGTAGTCCTGGTGTTACTTTAGGTAGTCCTGGTGTTTCTGTATGTAGCCCTGGTGTTACTGTATGCAGTCCTGGTGTTACTGTAGGTAGCCCTGGTGTTACTGTATGTAGCCCTGGTGTTACTGTATGTAGTCCTGGTGTTACTGTATGTAGCCCTGGTGTTACTGTATGCAGTCCTGGTGTTACTGTAGGTAGCCCTGGTGTTTCTGTATGTAGCCCTGGTGTTACTGTAGGTAGCCCTGGTGTTACTGTAGGTAGCCCTGGTGTTACTGTATGTAGTCCTGGTGTTTCTGTAGGTAGCCCTGGTGTTTCTGTATGTAGCCCTGGTGTTACTGTATGTAGTCCTGGTGTTACTGTATGTAGCCCTGGTGTTACTGTATGTAGTCCTGGTGTTACTTTAGGTAGTCCTGGTGTTTCTGTATGTAGCCCTGGTGTTTCTGTATGTAGCCCTGGTGTTACTGTATGTAGTCCTGGTGTTACTGTATGTAGCCCTGGTGTTACTTTGGGTAGTCCTGGTGTTACTTTGGGTAGTCCTGGTGTTACTGTATGCAGCCCTGGTGTTACTGTATGTAGCCCTGGTGTTACTGTATGCAGCCCTGGTGTTACTGTATGCAGCCCTGGTGTTACTGTATGTAGTCCTGGTGTTACTGTATGCAACCCTGGTGTTACTGTATGCAGCCCTGGTGTTACTGTATGTAGTCCTGGTGTTACTGTAGGTAGCCCTGGTGTTACTGTATGCAGCCCTGGTGTTACTGTATGTAGCCCTGGTGTTACTGTATGCAGCCCTGGTGTTACTTTGGGTAGTCCTGGTGTTACTGTAGGTAGCCCTGGTGTTACTGTATGCAGCCCTGGTGTTACTGTATGTAGTCCTGGTGTTACTGTATGTAGCCCTGGTGTTACTTTGGGTAGCCCTGGTGTTACTGTATGTAGTCCTGGTGTTACTGTATGTAGCCCTGGTGTTACTTTGGGTAGCCCTGGTGTTACTGTATGTAGCCCTGGTGTTACTGTATGTAGTCCTGGTGTTACTGTATGTAGCCCTGGTGTTACTGTATGCAGCCCTGGTGTTACTGTATGTAGTCCTGGTGTTACTGTATGTAGCCCTGGTGTTACTGTATGCAGCCCTGGTGTTACTGTATGTAGTCCTGGTGTTACTGTATGTAGCCCTGGTGTTACTTTGGGTAGCCCTGGTGTTACTGTATGTAGTCCTGGTGTTACTGTATGTAGCCCTGGTGTTACTTTGGGTAGCCCTGGTGTTACTGTATGCAGCCCTGGTGTTACTGTATGTAGTCCTGGTGTTACTGTATGCAGTCCTGGTGTTACTGTATGCAGCCCTGGTGTTACTGTATGTAGCCCTGATGTGATACCTTATACTCACCTGCAGGATTCCACCTCCATGGCTGTCTGGGTGATGATGCAAAAAATGATCTGGTAAACCGAGCGCCTTACACAGCCAGTCCATCACACACATCTCCAACTCTGTACAGGCAGGACTCGAAGCCTACACATACACACCCTCACACATACACACACCCACACATACACACACAGAGTCAGCTGTGATTGGTGGGTTTCAGGTGTATAGGTGTGTTATTAGAGGTGTGTGGTGAGTTTCAGGTGTGTACAGGTGTGTTGTTTGAGTCAGGTGTGTACAGGTGTGTTGTTTGAGTCAGGTGTGTACAGGTGTGTGATGAGTTTCAGGTCTGTTACTAGAGACAGCTGCATAGACGTGTGTTATGTGTTTCAGAAGTGTGCAGGTGTGTTGTTAGAGTCAGGTGTGTACAGGTGAGTTATTAATCTGCTGTGTTACCCAGGTAAAGCCGAGGCAGTTGATGGCATCAGCCAGCATGTCACCCAGGAGGGACGGCCATGAGTTCAGTGCAGGAAAGTATGCATGCATGTGAGGACTCTGCCAGTGTACCACCTACAACACACACACAGAATTACGGGTTAGTAAGTTTGAGTGGTGGTTAATATGTAGTACCTCTTCTGGACTACACTTAGCCCAGGTAGATAGACAGATAGATAGACAGACAGACAGACAGACAGACAGACAGACAGACAGATAGATAGATAGATAGATAGATAGATAGATAGATAGATAGATAGATAGATCGATCCTAGGTATGGGTGTTGCAGTGAGAAGGTTCTGAGAAGTTCTGACCCCGGGCATTATGATGTTCTCCACGTCCTGCAGGATGTTCTCCCAGGGTTCGGGCTCAGAGGGAGCAGAGGGTGGCAGCAGGGGGCGCAAAAACCCTGGCTGAACATCAGGAACCACACGCCTGGAGCGGATCTCCGTCAGATACCGACCGATATAGTCTACCAGCTCCTTACCTGCACACACACACACACACACACAGACAGGCACACACACACACACAGACAGGTGCACACACACACACACACAGACAGGCACAGGCACACACACAGACAGGCACAGGCACACACACAGACAGGCACACGCACACACACAGACAGGCACAGGCACACACACAGACAGGCACAGGCACAGGCACACACACAGACAGGCACACACACACACACACAGACAGGCACACACACACACACACACACACAGACAGGCACAGGCACACACACAGACAGGCACAGGCACACACACAGACAGGCACAGGCACACACACAGACAGGCACAGGCACACACACACACAGGCACACACACAGACAGGCACAGGCACACACACAGACAGGCACACACACAGACAGGCACGCACACAGACAGGCACGCACACAGACAGGCACGCACACAGACAGGCACGCACACAGACAGGTACACACACAGACAGGCACACACACAGACAGGCACACACACAGACAGGCACACACACAGACAGGCACACACACAGACAGGCACACACACAGACAGGCACACACACAGACAGGCACACACACACACACACACAGACAGGCACACACACACACACACACACAGACAGGCACAGGCACACACACAGACAGGCACAGGCACACACACAGACAGGCACACACACAGACAGGCACACACACAGACAGGCACACACACAGACAGGCACAGGCACACACACAGACAGGCACAGGCACACACACAGACAGGCACAGGCACACACACAGACAGGCACAGGCACACACACAGACAGGCACAGGCACACACACAGACAGGCACAGGCACACACACAGGCACAGGCACACACACAGACAGGCACAGGCACACACACAGACAGGCACAGGCACACACACAGACAGGCACACACACACACACACAGACAGGCACAGGCACACACACAGACAGGCACAGGCGCACACACAGACAGGCACAGGCGCACACACACAGACAGGCACAGGCACACACACAGACAGGCACAGGCAGGCACACAGACAGGCACACAGACAGGCACACACACAGACAGGCACAGGCACACACACAGACAGGCACGCACACAGACAGGCACGCACACAGACAGGCACGCACACAGACAGGCACGCACACAGACAGGCACACACACAGACAGGCACACACACAGACAGGCACACACACAGACAGGCACACACACAGACAGGCACACACACAGACAGGCACACACACAGACAGGCACACACACAGACACAGACAGGCACAAAAATAGAGTATAACAGAGTAGATCAGAACAGATCAGAGTAGAATAGAATGGATCAGAACAGGTACCGATCAGAACAGAATCACCCGGTACAGAGTTAAACTACAGAACTTTAGAGCTATAGAATCAGAGATTTACAACTGCAGAACCTTAGAACTACAGAACTGCAGAACTTTAAAACCATAGAGCTTTAGAACTGCGGAACTTTAGAACTACAGATCTTTAGAACTTTAGAACCATTTAGCTTTAGAACTGCAGAATTTTATAACTACATAACCTTAGAACTTTTAAACTACAGAACGTTTGAACTACAGAACCATAGAGCTCTTGAACTACAGAACTTTCAAACTGCATAGCCATAGCGCTTTAGACCTGCAAAACATTCGAACTACAGAATTATTTAAACTACAGAAATTTAGAACTACAGAAGAACTGCTGAACTTTAGAGCTGCAGGACTATAGAAATACAGATTTGTAGAACTTCAGAACTACAGAATTTTAGAACTACAGAATGTTTGAACTACATGACTTTAGAACAACAGTATCAGAGCTTTACAACTGCAGAACTTTAGAACTGTAGAACTGCAGGACTACAGACCTACAGAACTGCAGAACCATAGAGCTTTAGAACTGCAAAACTTTAGAACTACAGAATTTTAGAAATATAAAACATAATTTAATAAATATAGAACCACAGAATTTGAGCTTGAGAACTGCAGAACAATAGAACGTTAGAACTGCAGAATAAACTACTTCAAACTACATAGCTACAGAACTTTAGGACCAGAGAACTTTAGGACTATAGATGTATAGGTTCCACATATATGATCCAGACACATTACAACACACTACTACACTCACTACACACTCTAATATACCCACTACTACACTCCCTACACTCTAATATACCCACTACTACACTCACTACACTCTAATATACCCACTACTACACTCACTACACACTCTAATATACCCACTACTACACTCACTACACACTCTAATAATATACCCACTACTACACTCACTACACACTCTAATATACCCACTACTACACTCACTACACACTCTAATATACCCACTACTACACTCACTACACTCTAATATACCCACTACTACACTCACTACACACTCTAATATACCCACTACTACACTCACTACACACTCTAATATACCCACTACTACACTCACTACACACTCTAATATACCCACTACTACACTCACTACACTCTAATATACCCACTACTACACTCACTACACACTCTAATATACCCACTACTACACTCACTACACACTCTAATATACCCACTACTACACTCACTACACACTCTAATAATATACCCACTACTACACTCACTACACACTCTAATAATATACCCACTACTACACTCACTACACACTCTAATATACCCACTACTACACTCACTACACACTCTAATATACCCACTACTACACTCACTACACACTCTAATAATATACCCACTACTACACTCACTACACACTCTAATATACCCACTACTACACTCACTACACACTCTAATATACCCACTACTACTCTCACTACACACTCTAATATACCCACTACTACACTCACTACACACTCTAATAATATACCCACTACTACACTCACTACACACTCTAATAATATACCCACTACTACACTCACTACACACTCTAATAATATACCCACTACTACACTCACTACACACTCTAATAATATACCCACTACTACACTCACTACACACTCTAATAATATACCCACTACTACACTCACTACACACTCTAATATACCCACTACTACACTCACTACACACTCTAATATACCCACTACTACACTCACTACACTCTAACATACCCACTACTACACTCACTACACTCTAACATACCCACTACTACACTCACTACACTCTAATATACCCACTACTACACTCACTACACTCTAATATACCCACTACTACACTCACTACACTCTAATATACCCACTACTACACTCACTACACACTAATATACCCACTACTACTCACTACACACTCTAATAATATACCCACTACTACACTCACTACACACTCTAATAATATACCCACTACTACACTCACTACACACTCTAATAATATACCCACTACTACACTCACTACACACTCTAATAATATACCCACTACTACACTCACTACACACTCTAATATACCCACTACTACACTCACTACACACTCTAATATACCCACTACTACACTCACTACACTCTAACATACCCACTACTACACTCTCTACACTCTAACATACCCACTACTACACTCGCTACACTCTAATATACCCACTACTACACTCACTACACACTAATATACCCACTACTACACTCGCTACACTCTAACATACCCACTACTACACTCAAATATACCCACTACTACACTCACTACACACTAACATACCCACTACACTCTAATATACCCACTACTACACACACTACACTCTAATATACCCACTCTAATATACCCACTACTACTCTCACTACACACTAACATACCCACTACTACACTCTAATATACCCACTACTACACTCACTACACACTAATATACCCACTACTACACTCACTACACACTAATATACCCACTACTACACTCACTACACTCTAACATACCCACTACTACACTCACTACACACTAATATACCCACTACTACACTCACTACACTCTAATATACCCACTACTACACTCACTACACACTCTAATATACCCACTACTACACTCACTACACTCTAATATACCCACTACTACACTCACTACACTCTAATATACCCACTACTACACTCACTACTACACTCTAATACACCCACTACTACACTCACTACACACTAATATACCCACTACTACTCACTACACAATAACATACCCACTACTACACTCACTACACACTCTAATATACCCACTACTACACTCACTAATATACCCACTACTACACTCACTACACACTCTAATATAGCCACTACTACACTCACTACACACTAATATACCCACTACTACACTCACTACACACTCTAATATACCCACTACTACACTCACTACACTCTAATATACCCACTACTACACTCACTACACTCTAATATACCCACTACTACACTCACTACACTCTAATATACCCACTACTACACTCACTACACACTCTAATATACCCACTACTACACTCACTACACTCTAACATACCCACTACTACACTCACTACACTCTAACATACCCACTACTACACTCACTACACTCTAATATACCCACTACTACACTCACTACACTCTAATATACCCACTACTACTCTCACTACACACTAACATACCCACTACTACACTCACTACACACTAACATACCCACTACACTCTAATATACCCACTACTACACACTCTAATATACCCACTACTTACTCTCACTATTACTAACACCACTACTACACACTCTAATATACCCACTACTACACTCTAATATACCCACTACTACACTCACTACACTCTAATATACCCACTACTACACTCACTACACTCTAATATACCCACTACTACACTCACTACACACTAATATACCCACTACTACACTCACTACACTCTAATATACCCACTACTACACTCACACTACCCACTCTACATCTCACTACACTCTAATATACCCACTACTACACTCACTACACTAAATATACCCACTACTACACTCCTTACTACACTCTAATACACCCCACTACTACACTACTACACTCTAATATACCCACTACACACTCTAATATACCACTACTACTACAACACTCATATACCCACTTACTACAACTATATACCCACTACTACACTCACTACACACTCTACATATACCCACTACTACACTCACTACACACTAATATACCCACTACTACAGACCACTACACTCACTACCCACACTCTATATATACTACACTCACTACACTCTAACATACCACTACTACATCACTACCTCCTAACATACCCCCTACTAACTATACCCTCGAATATACACACTCACTACACTACTAATATACCCACTACTACACTCACTACACTCTAAAATACCCTATTACTACACCACTACACTCTAATATACCCACTACTACACTCACTAATATACTACCATCACTACACTAATATACCCACTACTACACTACTACCTCTAATATACTACTATACACTCCTACACTACTAACATACCCACTACTACACTACTACACACTCTAATATACCTCACTACTACTCTACTATACACTACTACACACTCTAATATACCCACTCTAATATACCCACTACTACACTCACTACACTCTAATATACCCACTACCACACTCACTACACTCTAATATACCTAGTACTACACTCACTACACTCTAATATACCCACTACTACACTCACTACTACACTCACTACACACTCTAATATACCCACTACTACACTCACTACACACTCTAATATACCCACAACACTCTAATATACCCACTACTACACTCACTACACTCTAATATACCCACTACTACACTCACTACACTCTAATATAACCCACTCCACACTCTAATATATAAGTACACTACTAACTACACTCTAATATACCCACTACTACACTCACTACACACTCTAATATACCCACAACACTCTAATATACCCACTACTACACTCACTACACTCTAATATACCCACTACTACACTCACTACACTCTAACATACCCACGACTACACTCACTACACACTCTAATATACCCTCACTACACTCTAATATACCCACTACTACACACTCTAATATACCCACTCTAATATACCCACTACTACACTCACTACACTCTAATATACCCACTACCACACTCACTACACTCTAATATACCTAGTACTACACTCACTACACTCTAATATACCCACTACTACACTCACTACACACTCTAATATACCCACTACTACTCACTCACTACATACTACTACTACACTCACTACCCCATATACCTACTACTACACTCACTACACACTCTAATATACCCACTACTACACACACTACACTCTACACTCAATACTACACTCACTACAACACTAATAATAACCCCACCACTACTACACTCTAATATACCCACTACTACACTCACTACACTCTAATATACCCACTACTACACTCACTACACACTAAAATACCCACTACTACACTCACTCACTACACACTAATATACCCACTTTACCACCTCACTATACACACTAACATACCCACTACACTCAAATATACCCACTACTACACTCACTACACTCTAATATACTCACTACTACACTCACTACACTCTAACATACCCACTACTACACTCTAATATACCCACTACTACACTCACTACACACTAATATACCCACTACTACACTCACTACACACTAATATACCCACTACTACACACTAATATACCCACTACTACACTCACTACACACTCTAATATAGCCACTACTACACTCACTACACACTAATATACCCACTACTACACTCACTACACACTAACATACCCACTACACTCAAATATACCCACTACTACACTCACTACACTCTAACATACCCACTACTACACTCACTACACTCTAACATACCCACTACTACACTCACTACACACTAATATACCCACTACTACACTCACTACACTCTAATATACCCACTACTACACTCACTACACACTAATATACCCACTACACTCTAATATACCCACTACTACTCTCACTACACACTAACATACCCACTACTACACTCACTACACACTAACATACCCACTACTACACTCACTACACTCTAATATACCCACTACTACTCTCACTACACTCTAATATACCCACTACTACACTCACTACACTCTAACATACCCACTACTACACTCACTACACTCTAATATACCCACTACTACACTCACTACACACTAACATACCCACTACTACACTCACTACACTCTAATATACCCACTACTACTCTCACTACACTCTAATATACCCACTACTACACTCACTACACTCTAACATACCCACTACTACACTCACTACACTCTAATATACCCACTACTACTCTCACTACACTCTAATATACCCACTACTACACTCACTACACTCTAATATACCCACTACTACACTCACTACACTCTAACATACCCACTACTACACTCACTACACACTCTAATATACCCACTACTACACTCACTACACACTCTAATATACCCACTACTACACTCACTACACTCTAATATACCCACTACTACACTCACTACACTCTAACATACCCACTACTACACTCACTACACTCTAATATACCCACTACTACACTCACTACACTCTAATATACCCACTACTACACTCACCTAATATATACTACACTCACTACTACACTCTAATATACCCACTACTACACTCACTACACACTACATACCCACTATACACTCACCTACACTCTAATATACCCACTACTAACCTACTACACTCTAATATACCCACTACTACACTCACTACACACTAACATACCCACTACTACACTCACTACACTCTAATATACCCACTACTACACTCACATATACCCTCACTACACTCTAATATACACACTACTACACTCACTACACACTCTAACATACCCTCACTACACTCTAATATACCCACTCTAATATACCCACTACTACACTCACTACACACTAACATACCCACTACTACACTCACTACACACTAACATACCCACTACTGCACTCACTACACTCTAATATACCCACTACTACTCTCACTACACTCTAATATACCCACTACTACACTCACTACACTCTAATATACCCACTACTACACACTCTAATATACCCACTACTACACTCACTACACACTAATATACCCACTACTACACTCACTACACTCTAATATACCCACTACTACACTCACTACACTCTAACATACCCACTACTACACACTCTAATATACCCACTACTACACTCACTACACTCTAATATACCCACTACTACACTCACTACACTCTAATATACCCACTACTACACTCACTACACACTCTAATATACCCTCACTACACTCTAATATACCCACTACTACACTCACTACACACTCTAACATACCCTCACTACACTCTAATATACCCACTCTAATATACCCACTACTACACTCACTACACACTAACATACCCACTACTACACTCACTACACACTCTAATATACCCACTACTACACTCACTACACTCTAATATACCCACTACTACACTCACTACACTCTAATATACCCACTACTACACTCACTACACTCTAATATACCCACTACTACACTCACTACACTCTAATATACCCACTACTACACTCACTACACTATATTATATAAAACCACTTTAAAATTAACCCTGTTATTATTACTACGTTAGAACCAGTTACATTACCATTTCGGACTCAGACTTGGATTGGGTGTATTTCCCTCCTCAGTACAGAGGGCAGTGCCAGTCAGTCTTACCTCTGCGGGTGTACTCCTCCGCCTGCATGTTCTCCGTGAGCTGAGTGAGGGTCCGGTGGAGGATGGATGGAGAAATGATCTGATCCTCAGCAGCACAGTGTTTTATAGCCCCACCCCCCACCGGTGTGTGTGCTCTGCGCTCGCCCGGTGTGGGGTCAGATAAGAGACTGTGTCCAGCGGCTGTTTGAGCAGACTGATGAGCTCCTACACCATCAAACACAGAAGAAAAGCCCGCTCCATCACGCACACGGTGAGGTGGGAACGCTACACTCGACGTGTAAACACAGCGTGAGAAAGTAATCAGCTGATCACATCAACTCACTGATCACACGTCACACGCGCACACGCACACACACACACACACCCATACACACCTCTCTCACATACACACACACACAGGTGAACAAACAGAACACACGCTCTCCATCAATTCACCAGCTACCCACTGAGCACACACCAGGACAACTCCACCCACCTCACAAAATTCCTGTATGATTCACCTGTTAATATCCCAGTGGTGGTGAAGGTAACCAGGCGTCCCCTCTAAAAGCTCCCTCACAGGAAGTTCCTACATGAGGTGGTTCTGAATACGCTGCCTGATGTCTGAGACGCTGTTTATGATAGTGTGGAGAAGATCTCAGCCTTAAACTCCATTCATGGTGGAGGGATACATGCTGCAGGGCGCTGTGAGGTCAAATAGTCCCCCAGAGGAACTTACACCGCACACCAAACCCTCTCTCACTCACTCTGTACACACCTCAACACCAAAACCCCCTCTCACTCCCACACTCTGTACACCACCCTCACACTCCCAAACCCTCTCTCTCCCTCACCTCTGTAACACCTCACATCTCGCCACCTCACACCAAAAACCCTCTCTCCCTCACTCTGTACACACCTCACATTCAACCCCAAACCCTCTCTCCCTCACTCTGTACATACTTCCACACCAAAACCCTCTCTCACTCACTCTGTACACACCCTCACACCAAAACCCCCCTCTCCCTCACTCTTTACACACCTCACACAACCAAAAAACCCTCTCTCCCTCACTCTGTACACACCTCACACCAAACCCTCTCTCCTCACTCTGTACACACCTCACACCCAAACCCTCTCTCCCTCACTCTGTACCACACCTCACACCAAACCCTCTCTCCCTCACTCTGTACACACTCACACCAAAACCCTCTCTCCCTCACTCTGTACACACCTCACACTCCAATACCCTCTCTCCCTCACTCTGTACACACCTCACACCAAACCCTCTCTCTACTCACTCTGGTACACACCTCACACCAAACCCTCTCTCCCACTCACTCTGTGTGACACCCACACCTCACACCAAAAAACCCTCTCTCACTCACTCTGTACTCCACAACCTCACACAAAACCCTCCCTCCCTCACTCTGTACACACCTCACACCAAAACCCTACTCCCTCACTCTGTACACCACACTCACACCAAACCCCCCCTCTCTCCCTCACTCTGTACACACCCTCACACCAAAACCCACCCTCACACCTCCACTCACTCTGTACAAACACCTCACACCAAAACCCCCTCCTCTCCCTCACTCTGTACACCACCTCACACCACCCCCCCTCTCTCACTCCACTCTGTACACACCTCACACCAAATACCACCCTCCTCCTCTCACTCTGTACACACACCTCACACCAACCAAAACCCCCTCTCTCCTCACTCTGTAACACACCTCACACCAAAACCCCCCTCACCTCCACTCTGTACACACCTCAACACCAAACCCTCTCTCCCTCCTCACTCTGTACCACACACTCACACCAAACCCCCCGCTCTTCCTCACTCTGTACACACCTCACCTCACACCAAACCCCCCGCCTCTTCCTCACTCTGTTACACACCTCACACCAAACCCCCCCTCGCTCTTCCTCACTCTGTACACACCCTTTCACACCAAACCCGCTCTCCCTCACCTCTGTACACACCTCACACCAAACCCGCTCTCCCTCACTCTAAAACAACACCTCACACCCAACCCGCTCTCTCTCCTCACTCTGTAAAACACACCTCACACCAAAAACCCCCCTCTATCTCCTCACTCTGTACCATCAAAACACCCACCAAAACCTCCCCTCTCTCCCTCACTCTGTGACACAAACCTACGACCAAACCCGTTCCTAAAACCTCTCTCCCTCCACTCTGTACACACCACACACCAAACCCCTGATCTCACTCACTCTGGTACACACCCTCACACCAAACCCTTACCCTCAACTCACTCTGTACACACCTCCCCAAAACAAACAAACCCTCTCTCCCTCACTCTGTACACACCTCACACCAAAAACCCTCTCTCCCTCCACTCTGTACAACACCTCACACCAAACCCTCTCTCCCTCACTCTGTACACACCGCACACCAAACCCTCCTTTCCCTCACTCTGTTAAGTACCTCACCTCACACCAACCCCTCCCTCCCTCACTCCCCCTGTACACACACCCTCACACCAAAACCCTCTCCTTCCCTCACCTCTGTACACACCTCTCACACCAAGTCCCCCTCACTTCCCAACCTTCTGTACACACCTCACACCAAACCCTCTCTCCCTCACTCTGTACACACCGCACACCAAACCCTCCCTCACTCACTCTGTACACACCTCACACCAAACCCTCCCTCACTCTGTACACACCTCACACCAAACCCTCTCTCCCTCACTCTGTACACACCTCACACCAAACCCTCTCTCCCTCACTCTGTACACACCTCACACCAAACCCTCTCTCCCTCACTCTGTACACACCTCACACCAAACCCTCTCTCCCTCACTCTGTACACACCTCACACCAAACCCTCTCTCCCTCACTCTGTACACACCTCACACCACACCCTCTCTCCCTCACTCTGTACACACCTCACACCACACCCTCTCTCAGTTATGGAGGGATTTGAAATATTGTGGTGGGAAAGCCCTATGAAGTATATCACTAGCCATAGGTGCGGACCCAGCCTCCTGTTTAAATCTGTTTTAACCCGGCGTGAGGAGAACCCGGCGTGAGGAGAACCCGGCGTGAGGAGAACCTGCAGGTCTAAACCTTTGACTGGACTGTATATGAGTATGTATCAGTTAAAATGCTCTTTTGAAAGTAAATTTAAATTCTGATTAATATTTGTGTGATGGGGGTTCAAACTAGCTCACCCTCCCTCCCTGTCCCTCCTCTCTCCCCTCCCTCCCTCCCTGTCCCTCCATCCCTCCCTCCCTCCTCTTTTTCTCTCTCTCTCTCTTTCTTTCTCTCCCCAGCAGGAAACCAAACCTGCACCAATGACCACCACATGACGTGTTCGGGCTCTGAAGAGTCCTTCGTTAGCTTTAGCGCTGGAGCTAATCCAGCCAACGCAGAGATAGCGGTGTTTAATACCGTGTGAGAAACTCTCTGATCAAGTCTGTTAAATCTCCGGCTTGTTTGATGCTAACCGGTGGGGACTACGCTTCTATTACATTAGATACTGTTAGACGCTACTCATTAGGCACATTAGCTTCGCACTGCTAATGCTAATGTTAAGGCTAATGCTAATGTTAAGGCTAACGCTAACGTTGCAGAAGCACCCCTTTGGCACTGAACACATCTTGGCTGTGTATATTCGGAGTGAACAGACATGATCTTATTTAATGACCTCATTCACAGGGTTCTGGAGCGGGTGTTAAAAACCCCGCCCACAGGGCTGACCCAACATACCCGGGGATCCGTGTTCAGAACATACAGGGTGAGTTCGCGCGTTTGAGCAGTGAGGATGGGCCACTGCAGTCACAGCGTGTTCAGTACCGCACTGGGTTCATGCTGAACACTGAAGTAGGGCTGCACAGCAGGTGCACGTTCAGCCTGACCTCTCTCTAAACCCGATACCCCGATTCCCGATCTAACTGAGCTCAGAGTTTCTCCTGCTGGTTTCTCAGTTCTGTAGATCTGATGTTTCTCAGAGCTGGAATATCAGCGCTTCACCTCCATATAGATATTTACCCCGTGTCCTGACTCCTCAGTTTCACACGCTTTCGCTTCCCGCTTCGCTAAAAGGAGAGGACCGTGGGTCACGATCATGATACATCACGCCGAGTCGCCGACGCTGATCCACACAGGGCTCTGCTTCATTCCCAATGTAACTCAAATGGCCCTGCCTCACCGGAGGGGAAAACTGAATAATAAATAAATAACAAATTAAACAAACGATCCAAAATAATAATCTGGTTTTTGTGTATGAAAATTGCCCACGTCCAAACAGGGAGATGATGGAGGCGACAGACATACAGCTACATCCTTAACTAAGCAGCAGAAAGTGCTGTCCATATATACACAATGTATATACACATGATCGTTCGCCCATATCGTTCAGCCTTACGCTGACGTTCACCACCACCACCAACAAACTCCTCCCACATCTTAATGCACCACCTTAAATAAGCACCTCTTCGTTTTCCAGTCAGTCTACCGTCTGTGCTTTCAGGTCTGCTGGGGTTCTGCTGGGGGTCGTGTGTGCCGTCCTCCTCAGGGACACGTGTTACAGTCTGTGGTGAGTAAACACCGGGACCCGCACCTTTAACATAATGAGTTATCTGTATTACTAGAACCAGGCCAAGGTGGGTGGTGCTCCGCTGCGGGACGTCCTCCAGAATGGCTGGAGGCTGAGCCGAGTGTGTGACCACAGTGGTGGTCTACAGGTGGTCTTTAAAAAGCTCAGATGTGAGTCTGGCGTGCAGGTCTCTGAGGTTCTGGAGCGCTCCTCACGCCGTTTTCTTCCCCCCTTGGCGCGTGATGGCCTCCAGTTTCTGGCGGTATGCCTCCGCCTCCTGCTCCTTCTTCAGGAACTGCTGCCGGTACCTCTGTGCTTCTCTGTTGGCTTCCTCCAGCTGCTTCAACAGCGCCACCTTCTCCTGGTACACAAACCACACAAACACTTAGGTCCAAGCCCGGTTCTCATTTTCACCCCTAGTATCCGAGTGTAACCTCCCGTCATGAGGGGTAGGGGTTAAAATCCCCCCTCCCACTGAAATGGGACGACCCTTTACATCGTCAGGGCGTTTATCTAAACAGACGAAAATCAGACTTCAGTTTTACACATCAGTCAGACTAACTGGGCCCCTGTTTACTGAACACAGCTGTTACCTCTTTACTGAACATTAGTCAGTCTGAGCTCATATCAGTCAGTCAGCCCCTAGTGTAGCGTGCTCTCAGGGAGAGGAAGGAACTCCGGTAAGGAGACATAGCGTACAGGGTTTGGTACCTGGGGGAGTGGGCGTACGTATGACTCGGGGAGGAATGAGGAGCAGGCTGAGGACGGTAAAGATGTAGTATCAGGGTTGTACAACTGATCTCAGACCTGCAGTGGGAAACTCTGACAGCTGCCGGTACTGAACACAGGACGCTATGGGCCGGCGTGTCGGACTACACCTGGAGGAAAGGTGGTGTTTCACCAGACTGCAGCTTTAGGAGAGGTATGAATAGACCGCCCGAGTTCGTCCCTGCCTCTGTCTTCACCTTTATGTCCTGCGTGTGAGTGACGTGACTCTCCTCCTCCTCCTCCTCCTCCAGCTCCACTCGCGGCCGCTTCAGCGACGGCTCCTCGCTCACCACCGTCTCCTCCGCAATATCTGTGGCTGGAACCGTCAGCACTGAGGGAACACAAAGCACTAACACAGTTACTATAATGAGTATTAACACCGCTCTTAACAGTGTTAATCACTCTCAACACTGTTATTAACACCGCGATCAGCATCAATATTAACACCACTATCTACTGCTCTAAACACCGCTCTATTAACACTGGTATTAACATTACTATTGATACCGTTATCTCTCCTATTAATACTGGTATTAACACTACTATTAACATCTCTATTAATACTGTTATTATCACTTCTATTAACATCCCTATTAACACTGTTATTAACACTGCAATCAGCATCAATATTAACACCACTATTTACTGCTCTAAACACCGCTCTATTAACACTGGTATTAACATCTTTATTAATACTGCTATTATCACTCCTATTAACATTAGTATTAACACTACTATTAACATCTCTATTAATACCGGTATTAACACTACTATTAACATCTCTATTAATACTGCTTTTATCACTACTATTAACATTAGTATTATCACTACTATTATCACTCCTATTAACATCTCTATTAATACCCCTATTAACACTGGTATTATCATCTTAAAGGGTGAGAGGCTTCTGATCAGTCTGCAGGTAAGGGAGGGTGTGGCCTACCTTGCTGTCCATCAGGCATGGTGACGATGATTGGCTGGCTGATGGTTCCACCTGTCTGCAAGTTGCCTAGCTGAATGCCATCAGTTACTATAGTGATGACCTGCTGACCTCCGGAGCTGACAACCTGCTGGATGGCTCCATCAACAGAGTCCGCTGCTACGACTTCCTCTGTAGCCATCACTGCACACCAAAACACCGGAACACCGTTACTCACCAACACACGAACAGCAGCACTGATCACTCATCAGCAACGAGACACGTGAGGACAGGTACAGGGAGCAGCAGGAGCAGAGGGAGCAGAGGGAGCAGAGGGAGCAGAGGGAGCAGAGGGAGCAGAGGGAGCAGAGGGAGCAGCGGGAGCAGAGGGAGCAGCGGGAGCAGCGTTTGGTTTGACTTAACACCAGTGACAATTTAATTATCCTCTTCAGCAAATGGGACAAGCGAAGAAACGCGGAGCAGCGGGAGCAGCATTAAAGTTTGGCTTGAAGACTTAACACCAGGTTGACAAGGTTTAATTATGCCTCTTCAGCAAATCTGGGACAACCTGGCCCTGGGATCTGAACACCGAACTGAAACACGGGATCTCTGGGATCCGCATGATGAACACCCATCTCCACATCTCTCAAACTCATTAAAGTACTGGGACACGCTCTGAAGCTCCTGGGATCCAAACCCTGAGGTTCCCCCCAACATAAAGGTGGATGTTGGATGCAGGATCTGATACTGGCTCTCTGGGATCCGAACACTGGATCTCTGGGATCCTGCGTGTAACTGCTGCTTTAGGTTGGGATATTTTAATTCCTGAATTTCCAAATCCATACTGGTGTGAAGTGCAGCAGAAATGGTGGAGCATTAGAGAGAGCGAAGCTCTGAAGAGACAAAGAGCTCCTTCAGCGCGCCGGAGAGCCGGAGGGGGTGGGGAGATGGGGAGGTGGAGGTCAGTAAGAGGGATCTGAGCCATTAGAACCGGATAATTCATGCATCAAAAGCAAACAGCGCGGGTCCGAACAAAGGCCGTCCTCGAGGGGGAGGAAAACAATCACCGCAGTGGAAAACCCTGGAACGCTCCGCACATCTGACCGAGCTTCCACAGGGACACGCGGAATACAGGACAACAGGAAAAGCAAAACCCCCACATCACACAAACAGCACACCCGCACACACAGAAAATACCACACCTGAACACTGTACTCCAAACACACGCCCCTCACCTAAACGCAGTCAGAACAGCGAGACAGGTGAACCGAACACGTGATACTCAAACAGCCACCTGCAGGAAACGCACCACGACACAAGAGAACCCTCGGCCTAACGCTGATTAACATACCGCATGGTGGAAAGCACCTGGCCTAATCTCCACCCACTCCACCCTCCACCTGGGCTAATCTCCACCTGAGGGACCAATTATCTAGACCCTCTCCTCTCCACCCTCTCCACCCTAGGACTCTCTAAACCCGACCATCCACCTGGACCAATCTAGACCCTAGACCCTCCATCTGGCTAATCTACACCCCTCTCCACCTGGACCCCTAGACCCTCTCCACCCTCCATCCACCTGGACCTGGACCAATCTAGACCCTCCACCTCCACCCCTCCATCCACCTGGACCAATCCATCCACCTGGACCAATCTAGACCCTCTCCACTCCACCCTCCACCTGGGCTAATCTCCACCCTCTCCACCCTCCATCCACCGGGACCAATCTAGACCCTCTCCACTCCACCCTCCACCTGGGCTAATCTCCACCCTCTCCACCCTCCATCCACCTGGACCAATCTAGACCCTCTCCACCCTCCATCCACCTGGACCAATCTAGACCCTCTCCACCCTCCATCCACCTGGACCAATCTAGACCCTCTCCACCCCACCATCCACCTGGACCAATCTAGACCCTCTCCACCCTCCATCCACCTGGACCAATCTAGACCCTCTCCACCCTCCATCCACCTGGACCAATCTAGACCCTCTCCACCCCACCATCCACCTGGACCAATCTAGACTCTCTAAACACGACCATCCACCTGGACCAATCTAGACCCTCTCCACTCCACCCTCCATCTTGGCTAATCTACACCCTCTCCACCCTCCATCCACCTGGACCAATCTAGACCCTCTCCACCATGAGCTTACACTGAGGTGTTGCGAGGCCAGGTTCATTCGTACCTGCAGATTTGGTGGTGTTGCTGGGGGAGATGAGCCCCGCCAGGTTGACCACGCCCCCAGGGCCGATGATGAACTGTGGCGACGCTGTGTGGATGGTCAGCATGTCCGGACTCTCTGGGTTAGTGTTTATCTGATTCTGCATGGCCACCTGTCAGTAAACACCAAAAACAGTCACCTGCGGGCGATGATGAGGTCATGATGCGGTCATGACGGGAGGTCACGATGAGGCCAGTTATAAGGTCATGGTGAGGTTATGAACAGGCATGAAGGGGTGACGTGTGATTGGCTGTTACAGATCAGCCCACCTGCAGGATTTCGGCCAGTTCATCGTTGTTGTTGTCCAGTGAAATGTCCAGCGCGGTTTTGCAGAACTTGCTCTGAGCGTGGACGTCTGCACCAAAGCGCAGCAGCAGCTCCACCACGTCACGGTGTCCATGCTCCGCCGCCCAGTGCAGCGCCGTCATCTTCAACATGTCCTTAGCGTTAACATCAGCACCGTGCTGCACGTACACACGTACACACACACACACGTACGTACACACACACACACACGTACGTACACACACACACACACACAATCACAATGCGGTCTTTGTGTGTGAGAGAGGATGAAAGCTCAGGAACCGGTTTATTCTGTAATTACTAAATTATATCTCTAATACAGACAAATGCACAATCCAGTAACATCAAAGCAGATTCCACATCATATGATGCACTTTCCCTTCATAAGCACATCAAATACAAACTGACCTCATATCCTGTGTGTGCAGACGGCAAACCTACCGCACATTTCACTGATGACAGTCATATTTCCTACCAACTCATATACTCAAATACTCAACAAACACTCATTAACCGGAGCATCGGTGAGCTCGGAGCGACCCGCCGCCATCATCCATTCTTTAAAGGGATTTATTATATGGATCCTGAATCTACACCAGCAGCGCACTGGGAGGAGCTGTTCACACAGTAGTGACATACGGACCCTCAGTAATACACAGCAAGAGTGTCACATCTGAACATGACCAGGTTTATATCAGAGATGAGATTATAAAACTGCGGCTGAATAAAACCTACACAGACGCACCAGCTCTGGACACAACGCTGCTTCAGGAACTGAATATGAATCGTGAGTCATGACTCATTAAAGAACCAGAGTCGAGTCATTTCACCTGAACTGGAACGCTATAGTTCACCTTCTTATGGTGATTTTGATGTTCACTGATAAGTCAGTAAGCTCCGCCCACCTGCAGCAGCACCTCCACGATTCGGGCGTGGCCCTCTGAAGCAGCCATGTGCAGCGGAGTCCGGTCCACTTTGGTCCGAGCGTCCCGACTGACGCCTGCACGCAGGAGCACCTCAGTGGTGGAGTAATGACCGTACTGAGCAGACAGGTGTAGTGGAGATGTCCCCAACTGCGCACACACATACCCACACACACCCACGCACACGCACCCACACATACCCACACACACACCCACACACACACACACACACACACACACTTGAGTTGGCTATAGAAATACACGTACAGAAATGGGTCTTGAGCTTTGATTGACACAGTTATAGAGCTTACGATGTGTGTACACGCATCATCAGAGGACCATCAGCACCCAGAAGGAGTCAACCCACAGGAGTGAGCCCTGGTGTGCAGGTGTGACATGCTAATGATTCGAGTTTCACACTCGCCCGCACACGTGGCGTAATCAGAGACGGTCTTATCTCTGTACCTGACTGACCCAACACCACCATTACAGACCTCCAGCGAGCAGTGGTGTCCTCCATGAGTCCTCCTGTTAGTGCAGCACCATCGGCAGACGGCTGCACCACGCAGGACTACCTGCACACAGACCGTTACCACGACTGTCCTTAACACCACGTCACCGTCACCAAAGACTGCAGTGGTGTCGTACCAGACTGTCATGGAGTGACTCAGAATGGCAGCGGGTCATCTTCAGTGACGAGTCCCGCTTTAGTCTTGGTGGAGACGCCCAACGAATCCGTGTGTGGAGGCACCGTGGTCAGCACCAAGATGAACGGCCTGGTGTCCCTCCACCTCCACCCCTACCGCACCATCTGCAGGAACTGTGTGAGGATGTTCAAGCGGCATGGGATGGATTATCACAGGACTCCATTAGGAACCTCTACAGCTCCATACCGAGATGTCTGGCGTGTTGGGTTAGCGAACACGGCGGCCCGACACCATACTGAGAGACAGACTTCTGTATGTGCAGCTCAATAAATATTGATCATATCAGTCTAAACTTATCATCAGTTATTGATCCTGGTCACCTTTATCTTCCTTCCCAACACACCTGCACTCCCACACCTCCTTCTGGGTGGAGATATTACTTTAGATGGTGAGTGTATATACATGTGTTACAATCCAGGTACAGATTTATTACATCAGGATCAGTATTGGATCAGAACTGTACTACACTGAATCATAGATGCTATGCGCTGCGTTGTACCAAACTGCAGCACTACAGGCTGCACTGTCTGAAACAGGTGTGCAGCATACAGCGCAGCTACATGTACGCCGCCCTGCGCTCGGTATGACAGCACTGTCCCAGGACCTACAGCTACCTACTGTATAACAGTACCACCGACGGGAGGAGCCACCCGAGACAGGTCCAGACCTAGAACACAGACTAATAACAGTGAGGGACATTACGCTCTGACCATGTGACCCACCCAGTCCGTGGTGAACGGAGCTCCGTTGGCCATGAGGATCCGAACCTCGTCGTCCTGCCCCGAGCGCGCCGCCTCCAGAAGCTTCTTCCCCAGGTCCACTAGAGACATCTACAACACCACCACGTACAGTTACAGCCAGAATCACATACACCGCCTGTCCAGAACTACCGGACCTCACTAAAGCTCTCAGAAATGCTGAATGCAATCAAATCCTCACAGCACTGTTCTGTCTTCTAGTACAAGACCTTTCCTCAGCACTGCTGTGTCTGATCAACTCACACCAGCACCACACACACTAACACACCACCACCACGTCAGTGTCACTGCAGTGCTGAGAATGATCCACCACCCACATACTACCTGCTCTGTGGGGGTCCTGTGGGGGTCCTGTGGGGGTCCTGACGATTGAAGAACAGGGTAATACAGTACACAGAGAAACAGATGGACTACAGTCTGGACCTGTACACCTACAGAGTGTCCTGTACGGTCAGTGGTGTAAACAGAGTGAGTGAGAGAGGGTTTGGTGTGAGGTGTGTACAGAGTGAGGGAGAGAGGGTTTGGTGTGAGGTGTGTACAGAGTGAGGGAGAGAGGGTTTGGTGTGAGGTGTGTACAGAGTGAGGGAGAGAGGGTTTGGTGTGAGGTGTGTACAGAGTGAGTGAGAGAGGGTTTGGTGTGAGGTGTGTACAGAGTGAGTGAGAGAGTTTGGTGTTGTGTACAGCGTGACGGAGAGAGGGTGTGGTGTGAGGTGTGTACAGAGTGAGGGTGAGAGGGTTTGGTGTGAGGTGTGTACAGAGTGAGGGAGAGAGGGTTTGGTGTGAGGTGTGTACAGAGTGAGGGAGAGAGGGTTTGGTGTGAGGTGTGTACAGAGTGAGGGAGAGCGGGTTTGGTGTGAGGTGCTGCCTTCCTCTAAGGTGGACCACTCTGAACACACCCAAATCTGATTTAATTTAATTTAGGTGGACTTCCCCTTCAATGCTAATGTATAGCTTATATAAGGTGTGATACTGTGTCTCATTTCGGGAACCACCGTGATTTATGAAGAGAACCGGGTCTGAATGGTTCGCTGGTAAACAGACGAGTAGATAAAGGGACATTTGAGCTCCTGTTTTCCTCAGAGTTTAAAGTTTAGTAGCTTTGTGTTTGAGCTAAACACAGCAGCTAAGCTAACAAGCTAATCCACCATTTTAGCTAGAGCAGCAGGGTCCAGCCATTAAACGGAGCTGGTCAGCACGTCTAACAGCCAGAATATAAACCAGACAGGTTTTTAAATCAGCTCAGAATGCTGAATTAATCCGCTGTGGAGGTGGTGGAGGTGGAAGTGTTGTGGTGGTGGCTGCTACTGTTGTTGCTACTGTTGTTGTTGTTGTTGCTGCTGCTGCTGCTGTTGTGAGCCGCGGCCTGACACAGCAGGCAAACCAGGCTGCTGACAGCAAACTGACGAGCTTTTAGCTGAACAACACAAACAAAAATAAAACGGCTAAATATTAAAATACGGATAAGATAAGAGTCTAAACGCAATTCAGCTGAAAGTAACGGACAGGAAATCAGTGATGGCGGTTCCGGGGGAAGTGGAAATATGTTTTACCACCAAAAAGCGCCTCGCGACTTCCACATCCGGTGGCGCGGCTACAAAAAGCTAGCACAAAGTTTGAAACGCTTCGTTCCGAGTTCGGGGCCTTACCTTCGGGTTCTGGGCGGGTTAGCGGGCTGTAGAACTAACCGCGGCTTTAGAACCAGGCTGTAAAAATGGGTTGTTCCCGCTCGGAGCCCAAAAAATGTTTTTGTAGGGCTGAGGAGCGCGGAGGGATACAGCGCTCGGTGCTTCGTGTTCGACTTTCCCGGTTCCACCTTAAATGATGCAGCGATTCCATTCTGGCGCCTGGACTGCTGTATCATTTAAGGTGGAACGGGATAATTCGTGCGCTGACCCAATATTTTTAACTTCACATTGAGCCTCAAACACGCACCAAAATAAAAGCGTAACAAAGTTAGACCAGCGCGAACAGACGCGCGGAGTAATACGCGGTCCTCTGGCGGTGATACGTCACCTGGCACACCGCTATAAACCGCTATAAGCGATCGAATCTTTCGAGTTAAACTTTGAGTACGTCTCAGTCCTACTCAGAGCTTAGTATGAGTCTGCTGACGAGCAGCCCCCCAATCTTTAAAACAAAACATGACTGTTATAGTGTTCTCAATAAAGCTTCCTTATTTTGAACGCACTCGGGGCAATGGGGTTTTCTCTACACCCGTGTTCGGACCGGACCCGCCCTCCTGCGCTGCGATTGGCTGGCGGAGTTCCGCCCCTACAAGGTTATACGCATAAATATATTAATGTTATATAATTACAATTACACACACACACACACACACACACCCCTCTATATATATATATATATATATATATATATATATATATATATATATATATATATATATATATATATATATATATATATATGTGTGTGTGTGTGTGTATTGTATGTGTATACATTTATTTATTTGTTTGTTTGTTTTTAATATTTACAAATAATTCCCTGTTTGTTTGTATGTATTTATTTATTATTGTTTATTTATTTATGTCATTTTTTCCTTGCGCAGTGATGGACTGGCGCTCTGTCCAGGGTGTTTCGTGCCTTCCACGCAGTGAACACTGGGATAGGCTTCAGAAGGAAAAACAGCCTAGAATTTAAAATGAATGAATGAAAGAACTATCCTGGTTAGCATATTGTAAGTGTCCAAATATAAAGATCCATATCTCTATTTTTCCCCAGTTTTCTGGAAAAGTTTCTGTTCTGCCTCATGTGACCCCACAGCAGTCTTTCGTATTGTGGGGACTTCATCATGATGAACGGACCAATAGAAATGTATTAAAGCTGATTGGAATAGAATCTGGACTCAAAGCATGTTTTTGTCCTCTTCTGTAAAGTTACTGTGTTGGAGAAACTTGACAATGTTCTTTCAGTGTTTAACTAAATTTTACTTTTATTTTTAATCATTTATAAGGACACTCATTACATGTATGTTGTTTATATTGTTGCAATAAAACATATAGTCACCTTATATTACCAGTATTTGTGTTAAATAATGTTCAGATGTTTTATACACAAACTGCTGAATTAGATTCTTATTTTGTTTTGGCATTTGTGTGATGTTCTTATTGGTGTGGTGTGTTCAGCATGATTCTAAAGCTACACACTGTGTAACAGGATGCCCAGCAGATTAGAGGTTAAATTTATGATCACTTTTATCTGTTTTTAGGAAGGGAAATGAATTTTAAACAACATTTTACAGTTTCTCAGAAAATAAAATAAAAGCTGCCTGTGAGCATTATATGGTAAATATAAATAAATAAATAAGATTGTTTTCTTTGTTTTAATTTCCCCACTGTAGGACTAATAAAGGATCATCTGACCTTAAGGCCTGTAACAACAACAGCGATGATAGTAATAATAGTAATAATAATAACAACAACAAATAAGAAATAAATTAGTAGTAGTAATAATAATAATAATAATAATAATAATAATAATAATGAGTAAAAACACAAAATTATTGGTCAGATAAACGAGTTTAAATATGTAATACATTATTATTATTATTTCTCTGTGTAAGTTCTTGATACCTTTGTTTTCCTTTTTTGTTACTTTGATGTGTTTTTATTTCACTTCCGGTGTTTTGTTTTGGAGTGTTTGTCTCTGGACTCTGGAGTGTTTGTCGTTTACCAGCCAATCCCGGCGCGGCGGGGGCGGGGCCTGCGGGAAACGGGTGTGAAATGAAAGGCTGTTCCGGGAATCAGCTGGAGGACCGAAAGTGTTTATCGCTGCGTTTCTGCTTCACGGTTTGTCCTCTTCTCTTCCTCCTTACGGTACATACGGTGGTTCTGAGCGTTCAGCCGGAGTAAGGTAGAAGTTTCTAGAAACAGATCGTTATAAACCTTTTCTGAAGGAGTGTTAGCTAGCTTAGCTTAGCATAGCTGTGCTAAGTCGCCGTGTTAAAGGTCTTCAGCTGCTCACTTCCTCATCGGGCTTCACTGATACGAACACGGTCTGTGGTTGTAAACAGCTGAACACCGTCGCTCCGAGCTTTATACCTGTCGTAGCTCAGCTGTGGGGTTAGTTGACGAAGCTGGTCAGCGATTTCTCCCGTTCCACCTTAAATGGTCAGGCAGTTCTAGTAATTATAAAGCCTGAGGCGCCAGAAACGAACTAGTGCTGCTTTTAAGGTGGAACTGGAACACTCCAGTAGGAACAGGAACTCCAGCCTCGGTGGTAGCTGGCTGTTGTTCTGGCGACACAGCCGTACAGATCCAGTGACCCCGTGCTGTGACCTACCTGTCCTAACAGGCACCACTGAGCACCAGAGGGACTCGGTCACCTGTGCAGGTGGGCTGCAGGACCGGGGCGTACCTGTGAAACACGCGGTGCGATCCGGTAAGTAGCTGTAAACACAGTTTAAAGGGGGAGTCCGACCACCTGTCCGAATTCACCCCGTAGTTCAGATGTTCTGTAGCGTGGTGGTGATGGGAACCCGGGTTCTCCATGTCTAGAAGTCTACCATGAGTGGGTTCTATGCGTCTCATAACCGTAACTAGAATGACAAACCGGGACTGTGTCCCCATCTTACCTGCTTACCTCTAACAGTAGGTGTGTGTGTGTCCCGGTGCTGGCAGGTGGTGTCCCGGTGCTGACGTAGCTGAGGAGGATGTGAGGAGGTGCTCTGTTCTCTGTGAGCTGTGAGCTGAACGCGTGCTGAAGATGCCGGCGGTGTCGACGGGGCTGAAGGAGCTCTACCTGTCCACCTCGCTGGGAGACCTGAACAAGAAGGCCGAGATCAAACCCGATAAAGTCAGCACCCGACAGTAAGCACAGCCTCGCAGCGCCATGTTACCGCACCTACACGTGGCCGTGTGTAGCACCGCTCGTCACGGGACACGCGGAGCGATCCCCCCGGACCGATCCCCCCGGACCGATCCGGACCTCTGTATCCATCACTAATAGAGTCACAGTCACACACAGCTGGACTGTTCAGGTTACTGAGCACACTGAGGAACATCCACAGTGCAAGCTAGAACCAGTAAGAGAACCCTTGACTGTAACAAGGTGTAGATCCTCCTTTAGCAGCACCACCTCCACCAAACGCCTCCTGTAGCTGCTAATAAGCACCCCGTTGGGGGAGTTCCCCCTGCTGAGGAGGAACCCCCATGGGGTTCCTGTCAGGATTCTGACTCAGCCAGTCCAAACACAGACCACCTTCTTGTCCAGACGGTCTTAAGCTGGGTTACTCATCACCCAGTGCCTCCTCAGCTGGAGGTCGTGGAGATGCCGTCCTCCGGTTCTCCTGTAAGACGTTCTGATCCACCTTTGAGCTCGTTGTTCCGTCTGTGACCACACGGCATCCAGACCGAGGCAGCACAGCAGCATGCTTCACAGCTGGGATGAGGTTCTGGTTTCGGTGTTCCAGTTGTGTCTCATCTGTCCATAGAACGTATTCCCAGGAGCAGTGTGGAACAGACAGGTGACTGCACCTGCTTCTCTGTGGCACCCGGTCCATCAGCTCCCTCCAGTGTTGTTCTAGTAGTGGACACGTGAAGGGTTCTGCAGTCTGTAGATCTTCTGCTGCTAGGTTCTCTCTCACCTCCTTCAGGAACCCTGTGGTGCTCTTGGACTGGTCCTGAATGTTCTCCACCTGTAGACCGTGTGTCTGAGTGTGGACGGATGTCCCTGCAGGTCCTCAGCAGGGCTTCTGTAGGCTCCTCCAGCTTCACGCGTCTCCTGGGCGGTGCTCATGGTCCACACTGACCTCTCCTGAGGAGAACCGGTCGGTCAGTAAGCAGGCTTGGTGTGGAGCATGAATGTAACGGGTGAAGCACCTGTGAACCCCACCCTCCAGTCTCAACTCCTCAACCCAACACCTTTTACCAGTCAGCTCCTGGAGAGTCACTAACTCAGAGGTTCTCTTACTGGTTCTAGACTGCAGTGTGGATGTTCCTCAGTGTGCTCAGTAATCGTGAAGACATTACAGGGCAGTAAGAGGACTGTCCTGTTTCCTCTAACTGACCGGGTTCTAGCTAGGAGAACGTGATTCAGCCATCACAGGGAGTTATTATAATAATTATTATTATTTAAATATTATTATTATTATTATTTAATTATTATTATTATTATTATTATTTAAATATTATTATTATTATTATTTAATTATTATTATTATTATTATTATTATTTAAATATTATTATTATTATTATTATTGTAGTTATTATTATTGTAGTTATCCGTTGTCGGTATTCCCTGTGGAACGTGGTGCGGGTGTGGCAGTAACGGTGTTGACGTGTTCCAGCTATGTCCAGAGTGCCTGTAAGATCTTCAAAGCGGCGGAGGAGTGCCGTCTGGACCGGGACGAGGAGAAGGCCTACGTCCTCTATATGAAGTACCTGACTGTGTATGACCTCATTAAGAAGAGACCGGACTTCAAACAGCAGCAGGTACGCACGAGAGGGTCCGCACGTCGCCCGGCAACACCCGAACGTCTCGCCCCTCTCCCACCGAGACCCACTCGATCCTCTCCCAGTTGGAGCTGGAGCAGAAGTCCGGTGTTGCGGAATACCGTGGTGTTGATGGTGATATGCTTGTTACTGGTATCAGTGGTGAGAGGTGGCCCCGCCCTGTAAGGGGGTAGCCCTGCTGCGCACACAGACGTGATCCACACAGCCAGTCAGAGAGCTAGAGGGGTGGGCAGTCTGGGTTGGGGTGGTCAGTCTGGTGGGGGGGTCAGTCTGGGGCGGGGTGTGTCAGTCTGGGGTGGGTGGTCAGTCTGTTGTGGGGGTCAGTCTGGGGCAGGGTGTGGTCAGTCTGGGGCAGGGGGGGGTCAGTCTGTTGTGGGGGTCAGTCTGGGGCAGGGGGTGGTCAGTCATGTGGGGGCTCAGTCTGGGTGGAGGTAGTCCGGGGCGGGGTGTGTCAGTCTGGGGTGGGTGGTCAGTCTGTTGTGGGGGTCAGTCTGGGGTGGTGTGTGTCAGATCTGGTCCGGCGTGGGTCAGGGTCTGGGGGGTGGGTCAGTCAGGTGGGTGGGGGGGATCAGACCTCAGGGCGTATGGTGGTCAGTCTGGGGTACTGGGGGATCATCTGGGGGTGGGGGGTCAGTCTGGGGCAGGGGGTGGTCAGTCTGGTGGGGGGGTCCGTGCTGGAGGGTTTGGAGGGACGGGACTGGTTGATTGGTGGGGGGGTCAGATCTGGAGGTGGGGGTTCTGCAGGGGCCTGTTCAGTCTGGGGGTGGGGGGTCAGTCTGGGGCAGGGGGTGGTCAGTCTGGTGGGGGGGTCAGTCTGGGTTGGGGTGGTCAGTCTGGGGGTGGGGGGGTCAGTCTGGTGGGGGGGGTCAGTCTGGGGGTGGGGGGGTCAGTCTGGTGGGGGGGTCAGTCTGGGGGTGGTTGAGATCTTATTCCCAGCTAAAAACCCGTCTGGGGCGGTGCCTCAAACACTCTGACCCTGATCTGACCCTGATCTGACCCTGATAATAATAATATTTATCTGGGTTACTCCTGATCAACTGGACATTCTCAATGACTGACTGGTTGATTGATGGACTGGTTGATTGATGGACTGGTTGATTGATGGACTGGTTGATTGATTGACTGGTTGATTGTTAGTGTGGTTCTGCAGGGCCTGTTCAGCTCAGGACCAGGGACTGTCCTGCTGTACCGTGTGTGGTGCAGGTGTGCGGCAGTGTTGGGATGCTCTGGTTATGTTCCCGTCACATTCCCAGAGTGAAGGTCGGGGGTTAATGGTTTGTTTGTTTTCCGGTGTTTCAGGAATTCTTCCTGTCCATCCTCGGACCGACCAGCTTTAAGAAGGCGATCGAGGAGGCGGAGAAACTGTCCGAGAGCTTAAAGCTCAGGTACTCCCTCCCTCCCCCTCTCCCCCTCTCCCCCTCCCTCCCCCTCTCCCCCTCTCCCCCTCCCTCTCTCTCTCACCCCCACCCCCCCTCTCTCTCTCTCTCTCTCTCTCTCTCTCTCTCTCTCTCTCTCTCACCACCCCCCCTCTCTCTGTCTCGGTGTAAACGGGCTCTGATCTAAAGTGTACGCCTCTCACACAGGTACGAGGAGGTGGAGGTGCGGAAGAAGCTGGAGGAGAGAGACAGGAGGGAGGAGAGAGAGAGACGAGAGGAGCGAACGAGAGCAGAGGAGAGAGGAGGAGGACGAGCTTCACCTAAAGCAGCGGAAAACAGGAGGGACAGTAAAAAGGTTCAGGAGTCCTAGACCGACTTTTACAGCATCGTAAATCTGCTGCATTCACAGTGTTCAGTTTACACAGGGTTCACAGCGTTCAGAGGGTTCAGTGTTCAGCGTTCACAGTGTTCAGTGTACACAGGGTTCAGTGTTCAGTGTACAGAGGGTTTACAGTGTTCAGTGTACAGAGGGTTCACAGTGTTCAGTTTACACAGGGTTCACAGTGTTCAGTTTACACAGGGTTCACAGCGTTCAGAGGGTTCACAGTGTTCAGCATACACAGGGTTCACAGTGTTCAGTGTACACAGGGTTCACAGTGTTCAGGGTTCACAGTGTTCAGTGTACACAGGGTTTACAGTGTTCAGTTTACACAGGGTTCAGCGTACACAGTGTTCAGTGTACACAGGGTTTACAGTGAAAGGATGGTTGTGTTTACGGTGTTGTGGTTCTCCGGTACAGTGAAAGGATGGTTGTGTTTACGGTGTTGTGGTTCTCCGGTCCGGTGAAAGGATGGTTGTGTTTACGGTGTTGTGGTTCTCCGGTCCGGTGAAAGGATGGTTGTGTTTACGGTGTTGTGGTTCTCCGGTCCGGTGAAAGGCTGTTTGTGTTTACGGTGTTGTGGTTCTCCGGTCCGGTGAAAGGATGGTTGTGTTTACGGTGTTGTGGTTCTCCGGTCCGGTGAAAGGCTGTTTGTGTTTACGGTATTGTGGTTCTCCGGTCCGGTGAAAGGCTGTTTGTGTTTACGGTGTTTACAGTATTGTGGTTCTCCGGTCCAGTGAAAGGCTGTTTGTGTTTACGGTGTTGTGGTTCTCCGGTACAGTGAAAGGATGGTTGTGTTTACGGTGTTGTGGTTCTCCGGTACAGTGAAAGGATGGTTGTGTTTACGGTGTTGTGGTTCTCCGGTCCAGTGAAAGGCTGTTTGTGTTTACGGTGTTTACGGTGTTGTGGTTCTCCGGGACAGTGAAAGGATGGTTGTGTTTACGGTGTTGTGGTTCTCCGGTCTGGTGAAAGGATGGTTGTGTTTACGGTGTTGTGGTTCTCCGGTACGGTGAAAGGATGGTTGTGTTTACGGTGTTGTGGTTCTCCGGTACAGTGAAAGGATGGTTGTGTTTACGGTGTTGTGGTTCTCCGGTCCAGTGAAAGGCTGTTTGTGTTTACGGTGTTGTGGTTCTCCGGTACGGTGAAAGGATGGTTGTGTTCAAGGTGTTGTGGTTCTCCGGTACGGTGAAAGGATGGTTGTGTTCACGGTGTTGTGGTTCTCCGGTACGGTGAAAGGATGGTTGTGTTTACGGTGTTGTGGTTCTCCGGTACAGTGAAAGGATGGTTGTGTTTACGGTGTTGTGGTTCTCCGGTACAGTGAAAGGATGGTTGTGTTTACGGTGTTGTGGTTCTCCGGTACGGTGAAAGGATGGTTGTGTTTACGGTGTTGTGGTTCTCCGGTCCGGTGAAAGGATGGTTGTGTTTACGGTGTTGTGGTTCTCCGGTACAGTGAAAGGATGGTTGTGTTTTCCGGTACGGTGAAAGGATGGTTGTGTTTACGGTGTTGTGGTTCTCCGGTACAGTGAAAGGATGGTTGTGTTTACGGTGTTGTGGTTCTCCGGTCCGGTGAAAGGATGGTTGTGTTTACGGTGTTTACGGTGTTGTGGTTCTCCGGTACAGTGAAAGGATGGTTGTGTTTACGGTGTTTACGGTGTTGTGGTTCTCCGGTACGGTGAAAGGATGGTTGTGTTTACGGTGTTGTGGTTCTCCGGTACAGTGAAAGGATGGTTGTGTTTACGGTGTTGTGGTTCTCCGGTACGGTGAAAGGATGGTTGTGTTTACGGTGTTGTGGTTCTCCAGTCCGGTGAAAGGATGGTTGTGTTTACGGTGTTTACTGATGAAGTGATTTTGACATTGTTTTCTGTCACACAGACTAAAGGGCAACAGAATGACCTGAAGAGTGCGCCCTCTACAGGTGAGTTACACTGAGTTCACAGGAACAGTGGACGTTATGAGTGTACCTGCAGCGGTAATAATTCTTACAGGATATCATACACGAGTCAGACTTCAGACGTGTTATCTAGAGCGTCAGTTCAGGTTTATATCTCACAGTAAGCCACATGGTGTCCTAACCCACATCTGCACGTGTGCGGCACCTTGATGTGTGTGGTTTTTAGTGGTGAACTTACAGAAACGGTTTAGGTGACTATTGACCTCCAGTGTTTCTCTGTCGTTGTTAGCTCTGCTGTATTTGCAGCTGCTTTACATGGAACCAACCCGGATGCGAGGTGGTCACCCGCGGGCAGCAGCATGTCCCCAGCGTGTCTTTACGTTCCTCTCTCTGTGTGTTTCATGTCTCCAGCGCCCCCCAGTGGAGGCATTAGTGCACAGCAGCTGTATAATATGATGAGGGACTCCAGCATGAGTGTGCTGGTGATGGACGCTCGCAAACTCGCAGACTTCGAGGAGTCACACATGATGGTTCAGGGTCAGAGGTGCATCCCCGTTCCAGAGGAGTCCATCAGCCCCGGGTAACGACCCAAACAACCACACACCTCGCCGTTACAGCTCTACTAACCACACACCTCGCCGTTACAGCTCTACTAACCACACACCTCGCCGTTACAGCTCTACTAACCACACACCTCGCCGTTACAGCTCTACTAACCACACACCTCGCCGTTACAGCTCTACTAGCCACACACCTCGCCCGCTCTACTACGCCGGTTACAAAGCTCTCTAACACACACACCTCGCCGTTACAGCTCTACTAACCACACACCTCGCCGTTACAGCTCTACTAGCCACACACCTCGCCGTTACGGCTCTAACCACACACCTCGCCGTTACGGCTCTAACCACACACCTCGCCGTTACAGCTCTACTAGCCACACACCTCGCCGTTACAGCTCTACTAGCCACACACCTCGCCGTTACAGCTCTACTAGCCACACACCTCGCCGTTATGGCTCTAACCACACACCTCACGGTTACGGCTCTAACCACACACCTCGCCGTTACAGCTCTACTAACCACACACCTCTCTATTTCAGGACCTTTGTTGTTTGTCTGTGTTTACACATACACTGAACAGCAGCTACACTGTAACAGGTGTTCGTGCTGATGGTACGCGTTATCCGTGCTGTAGCTCAGCCAGTCAGTGACGCAGGTGTGCATGGTGGAAGACTGGAGGACCATGACCTTTCCTCTGCTGGACTCTGATAAACAGAGGTGCTGCTGTTGGGTCCTAAGTCCTCTGTAGACCTCAGTGTGATTAGACGCTCCAGGTAAAGTCCAGGTGGAGAGCTGGATGCTAAGTCTCCCTAGTGTCTGTTTACACTGGGTTGGCTGAGCACCAGCAGGAGACGCATGCTAACCGTACGGGACGCAGGGCAGCGAGTTGATGCGTTCATATCCACTAGCTGAGACGGTAGCGTGTTACCGGCTGGGTGCCTCGCCTAGTTCCAGATCCAGTAGCCCATGTGGTCACCAGGAAAGGTTGGAGCGTAGTGGAGCTCTCATTCAGCTTCCTGTTGAGTTCTAGATCAGCTGCAGGGTCCCACTCCCACTGTTCTGCGTTAGAGCTCCCAGAGCCCTCCGCCGGGCTGAACCGGCCGCCTGAAAGCCTGTTTGGGATTAATTTCCATAATGATGGTTATTCCGGCTCTGAGGATCACAGCGTGTTCTGAGTGTGTTCCTGTTTGCGCTGGTTTTCAGGATCACGGTGAATCAGATCGAGCTGAAGTTGCCGTCTGGGTCCCTGCCGCTGTGGAAGCAGCGGGGCAGTATGGATTACATCATCCTGCTGGACTGGTTCAGCTGTGTGTCTGACCTAAAGATGGGCACCACCCTGCAGAGCCTGAAGGAGGCGCTCTTTAAGGTACTGTCCCGGTTTGCTAATGTGCTAATAATGCTGAATGCTGCAGTGTGCTATTGTACATCACTATCGTTAATGCTGTACTGTACAATCACTCTGTAACAGTTCATAGTAGCACTGCAGCGGTTAAGTGTAGAACCCAACACATTAATAACATTGTCTTATAGACCTGTAACGCTGTACTGTAGACCTGTAACGCTGTACTGTAGACCTGTAGCGCTGTACTGTAGACCTGTAATCCCTGTGTGTCATGATTCTGTTTCTCCAGTGGGACAGTGTCACTGTCCTGCGCAGTGAGCCGATGGTGCTGGAGGGCGGATATGAGAACTGGCTGCTCTTCTATCCCATGTTCACCTCTAACGCTAAAGTGAAACCACCGAGACAAAACACGCTCAGCACACTACCGCAACGTGAGTAATACACACACACACACACACACACACACACACACAGCACACTACCACAACGTGAGTAATACACACACACACACACACACACACACACACACACACACACACACACACACACACACAGCACACTACCACAACGTGAGTAATACACACACACACACACACACACAGCACACTACCACAACGTGAGTAATACACACACACACACACACACACACACACACACACACAGCACACTACCACAACGTGAGTAATACACACACACACACACACACACACGCTCAGCACACTACCACAACGTGAGTAATACACACACACACACACACACACACACACACACGCTCAGCACACTACCACAACGTGAGTAAAACACACACACACACACACACTCAGCACACTACCACAACGTGAGTAATACACACACACACACACACGCTCAGCACACTACCACAACGTGAGTAATACACACACACACACACACACACACACACACGCTCAGCACACTACCACAACGTGAGTAATACACACACACACACACACACACACACACACACACACACACACTCAGCACACTACCACAACGTGAGTAATACACACACACACACACACACACACACACACACACACACACACACACACACACACACACACACACTGTGTATTCCATGTAGGGAGGAAGTCCTGTGCTGTCTCATTACGAGTACGGGTGTGTTAGTTTGTACAGTATTAATTTATTTACTCCCAGAATGTTTACTAAAACTCCCACACAGACCTTACAGTACACACTACCACCTGAACGTCCCCCAGAGTGATACATGGAGATGGAGGGAGAGATGGGGATGGAGATGGAGGGAGGGAGAGAGCTGGGGAGGGAGAGATGGGGATGGGGATGGAGGGAGGGAGAGAGCTGGGGAGGGAGAGATGGAGGGAGAGATGGGGATGGAGGGAGTTATTTAAATCCAGCAGCAGGCCTGCATCTGCATTTCCGTGTGAGGTGCGGGTGCTGTGGGGAAGCGGGAGCGTGATCCCTGAACGGTGGGTGGAGTTCCTCATGGTGCTGTTCTAAACGGAGAGCTGCAGTCCTGCTTCAGCGCTCACTCTCAGCGAGGCGTCCCGTCAACCAGTCACGGTGGGCGGGGCATCGGGAGAGAGGCGTTAGGGTAGACGTGCTAGTTTGGACACTGAGTTAGATGGGGTATGAAGTTAGCGTTAGCATCTGCAGCTAGCCTTCATGCACAGAACGGCCGGTGCAGGAACACTCAGCGTGGTACTGACCCATGGTAACGCTAGTGAAGCCTCTGGAGCCGACCGGAGCGCGCCGCCTGTCTCAGTGACCCGGTGTCGTGTGTGTCGTGTGCTGTAGTGAATTTCAGTTACCCGTGTTTGGAGGAGCCGCCGCCCGAGAGCGAGCCTGTGAAGGACACGGTGGACGAAGCTGCGACTGTCCAGGTTAACGGAAAGGTCTCGGAGGAGGTCTCGCACATCGAGCCCGCTGGACCCACTACACACACTCCCGCGCCCTCCGCACCGCCTGCCGCACCGCCTGCCGCCGGCACAGTCACTCCATCCCCCACCAAGCAGCCTACAGCCACGGCAAAGACCATTCCACAGGTACCGCACCCCGTCAGCTTTAGAGCCATGATGGCGATCAATACTGATCAGTCAGTCGACCAATCAGGACCAGGATGTTTATCAGCTACACCCACACCACCTCATCATGTCCACAGTAGCTGGAAATATGTAAATGAGGTGTAACCGGGATTGGGGTTCTAGATAACAGATCAGCATGAAGAACCTTTATACATACAAGTAAGTAAAGACATGCGTTCTGTCTGACCATATGCTCTCGGAAGATCTACGTAGAAGGTATGTGAGGTGAGAAGTCCCCAGATGTAGTTCTACACTGCGCTCTGTCTCCACCCTCTGATCTGGTTCTAGGATGAAACTAGCTGTTTCCTTATTGTTGGTGAGCTCATGAATATTTAGATGAGCTCTGCTCTGATTGGCTGGTTTACAGCGAGACCTCATCCCAGATGATCACACAGAATAAACAAGCCTCTGTGTAAATAGGCTCCACCCTCATACTATTTAGTTAGCTATGCTAGTTACTTGGAGCTAACGCTAGTAGCTAACGTTCCCTGTGCTAGCTACTGGCTCCATCTGGACACCAACACACAGTAGATTAAAGCTGATCCTCACTATGGAGCTCTCAGTTTAAGATGATCTGCTCCAACCGCCACACACGGATACAATCACACAGCATGGCTGCTACTTACAGGCTGCTGTTGGGGTGGTGGTGCTAATAAAGGTGGAGCTGCTCCTCTCTTCAGTCTCTTCAGGGTCAGACGCTGAGCGGAGCTGCTCCATATTGTCCAGAGAAGTTTGGGAATCTCAGTTCCACCTTAAACGGTGCTGCTTTTATAATGTCTGAGCCTTCGTTCGTTCGTCGTTCGTTTGTTTATTTGTTTGTTTGTTTGTTTGTTTGTTTGTTTGTTGTTTCGCTCTCTCCTCCAGATCGACCGCTCCAAAAAGCCATCTGTTAAAGTCTCGGATGGCGGGAAAGCAGAAAAGGAGGACACAGCTAAGGACGCTCCCGTGTCTGTGGCGACAAACGGGCCGGTGATCCCAGATCGGTCTGCCAAACCACCTCTGGAAAACACTGGCGCTCCGAAAGAGGAGGAGAAGAAAGGGAGTGAAGGAGAGGCAGAGAAAAGAAGGAGAGAGCAGCAGGAGGAGGAGGAGAGGGCAGCGGCGGTAGAGCAGCGACAGAGAGAGGAGAAAGAGCGGAGGAGAGGAGAGGAGGAGCAGAAGCAGGAGCAGAGGAAATTGGAGCGACAGAAGGCCGAGGAGGAGGAGGAGGAAGAAGGGGAGGAGAGAGGGAGGAGAGGAGCCAAGGAGCCGGGGCTGGACGCTCAGATAAAGAGCATGTCTCTGGATTCTCCTCTGCCGAACTCCACCGTAGCCGAGATGAAGGTGAGCTGCCGACCACTGGCCAGTTTATCAGAAACACCCGCTCTGGGGAGGGGCAGTGCAGCGAGGCGCCCCCTGCTGGTTCAGGACAGTTTCCGTCTTTGGTCAGAATCACCCAAAACCAGATTATGACCCCGCACCACCCGTACCACTGTACCCCCCTGTAGGTGTAGGTCTGATGGTGCAGTTCACAGTCTCTGTTGTTGCTCTGTTGCAGCGGGAGCCTCTGACCCGCGCCCGCAGTGAGGAGATGGGCAGGACCGTGCCTGGACTTCCGGAGGGCTGGATGAAGGTACGCTCCCACGTCATCACCCATTCCGTGTATCCCTGTGGAGCTAAGGCCTGTACGCCACGCCCCATTCCGGCGGGATTAGCTGAGTGTGTGGTGTGTGTGTGTTTCAGTTTCTGGATACCGTCACTGGGACGTACAGGTATTACCACTCTCCAACCAACCGGGTGCACTTGTACCCCCCGGAGGTGAGTGTGCCCCAGACGCCCCCGGCCACGCCCCCCACGCCTAAACAGAAGCCTTCCCAAACCGAAGCCTCGGAGAAGGAGAAGGAGAGAGAGAAGGAGCGGGAGAGGGAGAGGGAGAGAGAGCAGTCCAAACTCAAGCGCTCGTACTCCTCCCCTGACATCACCCAGGACCTGAACGCCCTCAACACCATCAACACCATCAACACCCTGAACACGGAGGGGCCCCGCAAACCCACCCCAACACCCACCATCAACAGAGACACCAAGTACGTGCACCCACTGCGCACCTCGAGTCCGATAGCCTTTAGCCCTGCTAGGCCCGACTGTGGGGTTAGCTGGTACTCAGTCAGTCAGAGGGCCTCAGGAAGTGGTTACTGTGTGTAGTGACTGTGTGTGTGTGTGTGTTCTGAGTGAATGTATGTGTGTGTGTGTGTAGTGACTGTGTGTTTGTGTTCTGAGTGTGTGTGTGTGTGTGTAGTGAGTGTGTGTGTAGTGAGTGTGTGTTTGTGTTCTGAGTGAGTGTATAAGTATGTGTGTGTAGTGACTGTGTGTGTAGTGAGTGTGTGTGTGTTCTGAGTGAGTGTATGAGTGTGTGTGTAGTGAGTGTGTGTGTGTTCTGAGTGAGTGTATGAGTGTGTGTGTAGTGAGTGTGTGTGTGTTCTGAGTGAGTGTATGAGTGTGTGTGTAGTGAGTGTGTGTAGTGACAGTGTGTGTTCTGAGTGTGTGTAGTGAGTGTGTGTAGTGACAGTGTGTGTTCTGAGTGAGTTTATGTGTAGTGACAGTGTGTAGTGTGCAGTGAGTGAGTGTGTGTGTGTGTGTAGTGACAGTGTGTGTTCTGAGTGAGTGTGTGTGTAGTGAGTGTGTTCTGAGTGAGTGTATAAGTGAGTGTGTGTAGTGACTGTGTGTGTGTTCTGAGTGAGTGTATGAGTGTGTGTAGTGAGTGTGTGTAGTGACAGTGTGTGTAGTGACAGTGTGTAGTGACAGTGTGTGTAGTGAGTGTGTGTGTGTGTGTGTGTAAGCGTGGTGGTGTTGGCGGCTCTCCATGCTGGACTGCTGAGTTGATGGTCATGTGCTCTCTCCTCAGACCCCTGACTGCCACCACCTACACTAAGGTGGAGGTTGCTCGTCCGTCTGCTGCTAAGATCCGGAACATGAACCCGGTTTTTGGTGGTTTGGGTCCGTGCCTGACCGGCCTGCGTAACCTAGGCAACACCTGCTACATGAACTCCATCCTGCAGTGTCTGTGTAACAGTCCACTCATGGCCGACTACTTCAACCGAAACCTGTACCTGGATGACATCAACAGGTGCGCTGGCTGTGTTAGAACGTCTGCTGTGTGGACGTATGTTTGATTGGTCGGTGGTAGTCAGTGAGACCGGTCAGGGTGGTTTTGGTCCGACTGTAGTGACTGTGCCGTCTGGGGGTTAGTAGACTGGGGGGTGATTATTAATGATTGCTCTGTGTGTGTCTGTGTGTGTGTGTGTGTGTGTGTACTCTGTGTGTATGTGTCTGTCTGTGTGTGCTCTGTGTGTGTGTGTGTGTACTCTGTGTGTGTGTGTGTGTGTGTGTGTGTGTGTGTGTACTCTGTGTGTGTGTGTGTGTACTCTGTGTGTGTGTGTGTACTCTGTGTGTGTGTGTGTACTCTGTGTGTGTGTGTGTGTGTGTGTGTGTGTGTGTACTCTACTGTGTGTGTGTGTACTGTGTGTGTGTGTACTGTGTGTGTGTGTGTGTGTACTCTACTGTGTGTGTGTGTACTGTGTGTGTGTATGTACTCTGTGTGTGTGTGTGTGTGTGTGTGTGTACTCTGTGTGTGTGTACTCTGTGTGTGTGTGTGTGTACTCTGTGTTTGTGTGTGTGTACTCTGTGTTTGTGTGTGTGTACTCTGTGTGTGTGTGTGTGTGTGTGTGTACTCTGTTTTTGTGTGTGTGTGTGTGTGTGTGTACTCTGTTTTTGTGTGTGTGTGTGTGTGTGTGTGTGTACTCTGTGTGTGTGTGTATGTACTCTGTGTGTGTGTGTGTGTGTGTATGTACTCTGTGTGTGTGTGTGTGTGTGTGTGTGTATGTACTCTGTGTGTGTGTGTGTGTGTGTGTGTGTATGTACTCTGTGTGTGTGTATGTACTCTGTGTGTGTGTGTGTACTCTGTGTGTGTGTGTGTGTACTCTGTCTCTGTGTGTGTGTGTGTGTGTGTGTGTGTGTGTACTGTGTATGTGTGTGTGTGTGTGTGTACTCTGTGTGTGTGTGTGTACTCTGTGTGTGTGTATGTACTCTGTGTGTGTGTGTGTGTGTGTGTGTGTGTGTGTGTGTGTGTTTACGGCGTGTGTTGAGCAGAGCGAATTTCCTGGGCCATAAGGGCGAGGTGGCGGAGGAGTTCGGGGTGATCATGCAGGCTCTCTGGTCGGGTCAGTTTAAGTTCATCAGCCCCAGAGACTTTAAAATCACCATCGGCAAAATCAACGACCAGTTCTCCGGCTACGAGCAGCAGGACTCCCAGGAGCTGCTCCTCTTCCTGATGGACGGTCTGCACGAGGACCTCAACAAGGTAACACCGGCCGCACTGCACACGGGGGGCGTAGAGGGGTCGGATACAGAACCAGCCAATCGGTTCACCACAGCAGCTCATCAAAGCTACAGTGTCAGTGGCTCTAGTGGCTCTAGTACCAACTGTAGTGCCAGCCCTGCTTCCTAACAACTACCTAGAACCTGATTACAACACCCTCTAAGCCAGTTATCTAGAACCTCATGTTTTATGGTTCCACTCTTTGTAAATCAGACGGTGATTGGTTGGTTCCTGATGATGCCAGTAGTTACTGTAACCAGTAAGACCTGCAGTCCAGCTCTGGAAGTCCTGACCAATGAGAGAGCTCGCTCGGCTGCATCTACCTGCATACCACAGAGAGAACTGTCCTGATTGGCTGAGGGTTGGCCCAGACTGAACAGTGGAATAAGAGAACCACTGCAGTAATCTGAGAGGTCTCTAGGTCTCCTCTGCGGAGTCGTGCCCGGGTAGGTCGTCGGGTGCGTGCAGGTCATGTGACCGTGAGCAGTATCGCGGGGTCAGCTGGTCTGTGTGTGAGCTCTAATGCGACTACGTTTACTATGAACCTCTTCTTTTCTTTTCCTGTTGTTGGTTGTCATTGTGACGGCGTGTGTAGAGAGTAAGTACTCATGAGCCGTGTGCGGGTGTGTGTGCGGGTGTGTTTCTGTGCATGGATTTTGACATTTGTGTGTGTGTTAATCTGTGACAGTTATTAATTGTGACAGTTCTGTCAGTCATCTGCGCAGCTCCGCCTATTTTGAGCATTAGCTCCACCCATCCTGTCTCGTCATGCTGATGGACAGCTCTGTGTGTTAAAGGCCTGGCCGATAGCTGAAAACAGTCAGGACTGTGTAATCTGGCTGACCACATGACCCTGGTACCCAAACAACAAAGGAGTCTGTTCTAGTTCAGACGTGGGTCAATTTGAGTTCAAGGCGAGTCCAAGTTGCGTCGTGACTCCGTGAGGCCCGTGCTGAGCTGTGACTCGAGTAATAGGCTAGTTGGTGAGTCTTTTAAACTGGACTGGAGTGAGACTCTGCTGTCTGGCGCCCTATCGCCCAGGCCTCGCTCGCCGTGTGTGGGAAGCTTGGAGGTCCCTCTGCATACACAAGCCATAAGCATGCTGTCTGAGAGTGCGCGTGTGACACCATCACCCTCTCCAAGCTCCGCCCACTAATGTGTTCTTCTGTAGCTACTGTTCTGAGGTGGAACACGTGTCATAGAACGCTGTAGAAACCCCATGAACCCCAATACGGAACTGCAGAACCCAACTACGCTCAAACAGTCCTGTTCTACAGTTCCTCATTAGGTGGAGTGTATAACTCTAAGCTCTAATTGTAGGTACTGTGGTATAGACTGAGTCTGTTCTACAGTTTCTCATTAGGTGGAGTGTATAACTCTAAGCTCTAAATGTAGGTACTGTGGTATAGACTGAGTCTGTTCTACAGTTCCTCATTAGGTGGAGTGTATAACTCTAAGCTCTAAATGTAGGTACTGTGGTATAGACTGAGTCTGTTCTACAGTTCCTCATTAGGTGGAGTGTATAACTCCTAAGCTCTACATGTAGGTACTGTGGTATAGACTGAGTCTATAGTGTGTCGTTAGGTCGAGTGGGATTGTTCTGTAAGTCGTCTTACCTAATAACAGTAGCTACAGAATACCTGATTTGTGGGCGGAGCCTGAGTAGATAAATCCTCCTCCCTTCACTGAGGGCGTGATCTAAGAAGCGCTCAGTGTCTGATGTTTGCTTCTTTAGCTTTAGCCCTGGAGCTACAAGGCTAATGTAGCTAACGTAATGGAAAGTAGTACCCGCCCGTTAGCATGTGTGTGAGCTCCACCGCGCGGTGTGAGGAGAGTATGGTGATCAGACGTGGTGCTGATTGGTGGGATATGAGCTTATATAGCTCCTTGTTAGCTACGCTGCCCGTGTAGCTCTAGTGGCGCCGGGCGAACAGGGGGATCCGAGTTTTGCCAGACTGTGGCTTTAATGTTGAGGTGCGGAAAGCTGAGTGACTGTAGTTCAACTCCAGTCTCTCTCTCTCTCTCTCTCTCTCTCTCTCTCTCTCTCTCTCTCTCTCTCTCTCTCTCTCTCTCTCTCTCTCTCTCTCTCTCTCTCTCTCTCTCTCTCTCTCTCTCAGGCGGCCAACCGTAAGCGCGGTAAGGAGGAGGTGAGCGATCACCTGGACGACGTTAGCGCAGCTGAGCTGGCGTGGAGTAAACACAAGCTGCTGAACGAGTCCATTGTGGTGGCGCTGTTTCAGGGTCAGTTCAAGTCCAGTCTGCAGTGCCTGAGCTGCCACCGTAAGAGCCGCACCTTCGAAACCTTCATGTACCTGTCCCTGCCTCTGGCCTCCAGCAGCAAGTGCTCACTGCAGGTACTCACTCACCAGGGTCCGCACCTTCACGCCCTTCACGCCCTCAGCTCCGTGTGATCACAGTAAGAGAGAGTCTAGTACCTTTCGCCATGTAACACAGTCCGGTAGGCTGAACGTAGCTGGAACAAAGCTAACTCCCATTCCACCAGACCATACACAGAGACAGCCAATCAGAGCACAGCTGGCCCCGAGTCCTTACTGTGTGGGCGGAGTAGCACACTAAAGGAATCGGACTCTCCGTCTACACCACCTGTGACCTACACCACCTGTGACCTACAGCGTATGCTCCAGACAGGCCGCGTTTAAAGCTCAGGAAACTGAATTTGAAATGATCCGTACCGGATTTGTTCCCGTTGCTCCACTACATCCGGAACACTGGGTACAGTTACCATGGAAATCTAGAACACTGAGGCGCTACATATCTAACACTGACGTAAACGAGCTTCATTCAGGATCTAGATCAGACCCCCCACTGAGAGACGCTGTCTGTGTGTGTGTGTACGTGTGTGTGCATGACTGTGTGTGTGTGTGTGTGTATGACTGTGTGTGTGTGTGTGTGTGTGTGTGTACGTATGACTGTGTGTGTGTGTGTGTGTGTGTGTGCGTACGTACGTGTGTGTGTGTGTGTATGTGTGTGTGTACGTGTGTGTACGTATGACTGTGTGTGTGTGTATGACTGTGTGTGTGTGTGTGTGTGTGTACGTATGACTGTGTGTGTGTGTGTGTGTGTGTGCGTACGTACGTGTGTGTGTGTGTGTGTATGTGTGTGTGTACGTGTGTGTACGTATGACTGTGTGTGTGTGTATGACTGTGTGTGTGTGTGTGTGTGTGTGTGTGTGTGTGTGTGTGTGTGTGTGTATGACTGTGTGTGTGTGTATGTGTGTGTGTGTGTGTGTGTACGTATGACTGTGTGTGTGTGTGTGTGTGTGTGTGTGTGTGTGTGTGTGTGTGTGTGTGTGTGTGTGTGTGTGTGTGTGTGTGTGTGTGTGTGTGTGCGTACGTACGTGTGTGTGTGTGTGTATGTGTGTGTGTGTACGTGTGTGTGTATGACTGTGTGTGTGTGTATGACTGTGTGTGTGTGTGTGTGTGTGTGTGTGTACGTATGACTGTGTGTGTGTGTGCGCGTACGTGTGTGTGTGTGCGCGTACGTGTGTGTGTGTGTGTGTATGACTGTGTGTGTGTGTGTGTGTGTATGACTGTGTGTGTGTGTGTGTGTGTGTATGACTGTGTGTGTGTGTGTGTATGACTGTGTGTGTGTGTGTGTGTGTGTGTGTGTGTGTGTGTGTGTGTATGACTGTGTGTGTGTGTGTGTGTGTGTATGACTGTGTGTGTGTGTATGACTGTGTGTGTGTGTGTGTATGACTGTGTGTGTGTGTATGACTGTGTGTGTGTGTGTGTATGACTGTGTGTGTGTGTGTGTGTGTGTGTGTGTGTGTGTGTGTGTATGACTGTGTGTGTGTGTGTATGACTGTGTGTGTGTGTGTATGACTGTGTGTGTGTGCGTACGTGTGTGTGTGTGTGCAGGACTGTTTGAAGCTGTTCTCGAAGGAGGAGAAACTGACGGACAATAATAAGGTCTTCTGTCCGCACTGCAAAGGCCATCGCGAATTCACCAAGAAGCTGGAAATCTGGAAGGTTCCGCCCATCCTGCTCGTACACCTAAAGCGGTGAGTACCGTCACGTCACACACGAGGTCCCACAGAGACAGTCCAGCAAACATCTACCGTTTCACACGGTGCATCAGCCGGGACCTGCTCAGGGTCCCAATCAGGCTTCCTTAATGTAGCGCTGGAGTTTCTACCAAACACCAGGAGTGTGCGGTCTTTCAGAGAACCGCTCAGAACGGGAGAACCCAGACGCATCACAGACACACAGAGACGCATCAGACACACACACACACACCTTGGAGACAGTAGCAATGCCCTAGCTACACCTTAGCAGCCACCTGGGTAAACATAGCAGCACATCAAAGTCTCCAGCGTGGTTAGTTTGTGTATTCGCTTATAGTGTGTGTGTGTGTGTGTGTGTGTGTGTGTGTGTGTGTGTGTGTGTGTGTGTGTGTGTGTGTGTGTAGGTTCTGGTATGAAGGACGTTGGAAGCAGAAGCTCCAGACCTCAGTGGACTTTCCTCTGGAGAACCTGGACCTGTCTCAGTACGTCATCGGGCCCAAAGCCAGCCTGAAGAGATACAACCTGTACGCCGTCTCTGTGAGTACCGCTCTCCATCACCTCACCAGCTATTCCAAACCACGACACTGCCACCACCATGCTCCACCGACGGGATACGGTTCTGACTCTGTCCAGACAGAACGGTTCTCACTTAGACCAGAAAGATCTGTTCTGGGCTCATCTGTCTACAGAACACATTCCACTGTGTCTGATGGTGGACCTGTAGCTGGTTAGACGTTCTCCTGGGTTCATTTGTGACCTCGCGCTCTACTACACGTCCTGCTCGTGGCGTGGTCTTTGTGGGTGGTCCACTTCTGGGGACGGTGACGGTCCTGATACACTTCCACAGTCATGTGATGATCAGACTTGGTCTTTGATCTTTTCCTGTTCTTTAACTACAACAGGAGAACCACTCACACCTGGTCATCACATTGTTCTCTCTCTCTCTCTCTCTCTCTCTCCCTCCCTCCCTCCCTCCCTCCCTCCCTCCACTTCTCTCTCCACCCCTCTCTCCCTCCCTCTGTAGAATCACTATGGTGGTCTGGATGGTGGTCACTACACAGCGTACTGTAAGAACGCAGCGAGGCAGCACTGGTTCAAGTTTGATGACCACGAGGTGTCTGAGATGGCCTCCGCCTCCGTCAAATCTTCAGCTGCCTACATCTTCTTCTACTCCTCCCTCTGAGAGCGTCACCATGGTGACCAGGTGTGGTTCACCTATGTTTGCGGGGCTGCTGTGGACGGAGCTTAAAGCCCTTCAGTGAAGATGAGGAGCTGATGAAGAGTTTTGCCGAGGATGAAGATGCAAAAGCTGACACCCATATCTCTCTCTCTGTCTCCCTCTCTCTCTCTTCTCCCTCTCCCTCTCTCTCTCTTCTCTCTCTCTCTCTCTTCTCCCTCTCCCTCTCTCTCTCTCTCTCTCTCTCTCTCTCTCTCTCTCTGGAGAAGTTAAACTGTTAATCTGTTTTACTCCTGTAAGCAGGAGGGGGCGGAGCTCTCTCACTGCTTTTGCCTTTGGACACTAACAGCAGGTGGGACGCAGCCCTGTATGTGGTCCGGTCCAGTCCAGTATGGTTCTGGAACCTTCGGACCATTTAAATTGTAATTTAAATTGAAATTATATTCTGTTTGTGATCTCCACAGCCAGACCAGGTACACGCAGACGCCTCTGTCCTAGAACTCCGGTTGGGATTCTGGAACTCTCACTGGATCTCTGAATGAGTTCTGGTTGAGTTTGGATTCGTTAGATCTAGATCCTGGAGCTCCGATTGGGTCCTGATTGAGTTCTGGAGGGATGGGGTCTGATTTGGTCTGGCTGTGTGAGATGTTGAGAAGGCCTCCTGCCGCGCTTCACCTTCCACTAAACCGTCTGCAGCTTTGCACACTGAACATGTACATACAGCTCACAGAGACGTTTTAATTTATTTTTAAAGTGACCAAATCTTTCCCGAGAGCTGCGGCGCGGGGGACCCGGAGAGTCCGGACCGGGCGGGAGGAGGAAGCCTGTTTAATTCAGATTACTGCATTATCGTTTCCATGTACTCTGAGCCATTAATCTCATTCTGTTCTCTCGATTAACACGGCGGCGTTCAGGGCTCTGTAATTGGGGCACGTCGTCCGCCATGGCATTGTATTACCGGATTAGCTTTCCTGTGTAAAATCCTCCGAGGTGCGAGCCCAGCTGCGGGCGGACTGCTTGATCTTCTAACCTGACGCAGTTCTGTTTCACACTTACACCACAGCTACACCTGCAGTAAAGTTCTAGAACATGGTAGCGTGCTACCACGGCTAGGCTAACCTCCTGGCCGCTGTGATTCCTGGCCTTTGAGCGTAGCTGGACAGTTTATATCTAAGACTAGAGATTTGCTTAGCGGGGTGAGTAGTGTAGGTCTTCACCCCCAAAATCATTACCACATATACCAGGCTGAGTTTAGTCGATCAGCCGAGACGCGGGTGTCCGAAGTTCCCATCTGTAGTTTTGACACTGATGCTACGCAGCTAATATAGCTACCATAGCAACAGAAGCGCAGGTAGAACTGCATGGTACTTGTTAGCTACATTAGCTTCCTAGCTCCAGGTCAGCACTGAGATGACTCGGCTCTGTAGCGGGTGATGACTGAGGCATGCAGTTAGCATCTTGTTCTTTGTTGATGCTACTGAGCTTCCACTTCTCCTAGCTACGTTAGCCTCGTAGCTCCAGCGCTAAAACTAAAGAAGCTAACTTCAGACACTTAGCCACATGTCCTGGAGGAGTAGATACCTGATGGAGAGGACGGGAGGCGGAGGGAAGCGGGGTGCTGCCTGTTCGGGAACAGCTCTGTGGGTTTGACCTCGGTAAGGCTGGGTCGGCTGGTGGCGTTTAGACGGACCTCCCTTTAAACACACACACCCACTCCCGCAGCCCCCCGCTGCAGCATGACGCCCAGCATGAGCCGAGAGAAAGCGAGTCTGACACGCACAGACGTTTCTCCATGTCCAGGACGTGTACTCACATGACGACGTATGTAGTAACCAGCTGTGACTAATAAAGCCGTGTAAGCAGCGCTGTCCGCTCCGACTCCGTTTGTTCAGCCCGGCTCGGGCGTGTACTGTTCTCACACACACTGACCAATCCGAAGGTAATCTGGGTCAGGGTAATCTGAGCACGCTGTTAATGGAGCCACATGAATAATCCAGTTCCTTAATACCATCCAGAGTAATCCAGTACCGTAATACCATCTAGAGTAACCCAGTACCTTCTTACCATCTAGAGTAATCCAGTACCTTAATACCATCTAGAGTAACCCAGTACCTTCTTACCATCTAGAGTAATCCAGTACCTTAATACCATCCAGAGTAATCCAGTACCTTCTTACCATCTAGAGTAATCCAGTACCTTATTACCATCTAGAGTGATCCAGTACCTTAATACCATCCAGAGTAATCCAGTACCGTAATACCATCTAGAGTAATCCAGTACCTTAATACCACCTAGAGTGATCCAGTACCTTACCATCTAGAGTAATCCAGTACCTTAATACCATCTAGAGTAACCCAGTACCTTCTTACCATCTAGAGTAATCCAGTACCTTAATACCATCCAGAGTAATCCAGTACCTTCTTACCATCTAGAGTAATCCAGTACCTTCTTACCATCTAGAGTAATCCAGTACCTTAATACCATCCAGAGTAATCCAGTACCGTAATACCATCTAGAGTAATCCAGTACCTTAATACCACCTAGAGTGATCCAGTACCTTACCATCTAGAGTAATCCAGTACCTTATTACCATCTAGAGTGATCCAGTACCGTAATACCATCTAGAGTGATCCAGTACCGTAATACCATCTAGAGTGATCCAGTACCTTATTACCATCTAGAGTAATCCAGTACCGTAATATCATCTAGAGTAATCCAGTACCTTATTACCATCTAGAGTAATCCAGTACCGTAATACCATCTAGAGTAATCCAGTACCTTATTACCATCTAGAGTAACCCAGTACATTAATACCATCCAGAGTAATCCAGTACCGTAATACCATCTAGAGTAATCCAGTACCTTAATACCACCTAGAGTGATCCAGTACCTTATTACCATCTAGAGTAATCCAGTACCTTCTTACCATCTAGAGTGATCCAGTACCTTCTTACCATCTAGAGTAATCCAGTACCGTAATACCATCTAGAGTGATCCAGTACCTTAATACCATCTAGAGTGATCCAGTACCTTAATACCATCTAGAGTAATCCAGTACCTTATTACCATCTAGAGTGATCCAGTACCGTAATACCATCCAGAGTAATCCAGTACCGTAATACCATCTAGAGTAATCCAGTACCGTAATACCATCTAGAGTGATCCAGTACCTTATTACCATCTAGAGTGATCCAGTACCTTATTACCATCTAGAGTGATCCAGTACCTTATTACCATCTAGAGTAATCCAGTACCTTAATACCATCTAGAGTGATCCAGTACCGTAATACCATCTAGAGTGATCCAGTACCGTAATACCATAGGACGGCTATGACTCTAAACGTCACCAGTGAAAATATCTGCAGGGCTCTAGACTAACTTTTTGAACTGGTTGCACTGGGGCGCCTAACGTTTTTTCTTAGGTTAGGCCAAATTTTCAACTGCATCACATTCAGACCAGCAGTTTTACATGTTTACTTTTTCTTTTTTTTTATTCGCTGTCCATATGGGCAATATTGACTTGTAAATGATTAACTATGTGGTCAACATAAAGTTCTTTATTTGAAGCACAATTCTACAGTAAAGGTAACACTTGGGCAGCGCACTTGTCGGGCAGGTAATGTGTTTGATAGATGCGGTGTGCTTTTTCAGCGCTTCAGTTCTAAATGTATTAGAACCAGTCACAAACGCACTACTGCCGGCCATGGTCCTCCCACACTCCTCACAGTCAGTGCAGGCTGTGACTCGGAGTCGATCGTATGTAGCTAGTTATCTGATGCCGTCTCCGGACCAGGGCTTGACATAACCAACGCTCTGACACGGAGCCACCAGCCTCCCAGGTTAACAATTTCGAACGGACCAGGCCTGAACTGAACATTCTTAACCAAAATGTTGTAAATCATTCTTTTCACCGTCTCTCGTCATCCGCAGCTACACCCGCTCTGTTTATCTGACGGGCCTAGGCTCTGTCTGACTGCAGCACACGCACTTTCAAACGTACAGGAATATCAGGACCACGCCCTTCGCTATCTTTGATTGGTTTAGACCACGAAATGGGCCTGATGTGTGTCTGTTTTAACCACAGGGAGACTTTCAGAGTCGCGAAGACTTTCTTTTTTTCCCCATCGGACGGCTGGACGCGCTGGTGCGACCTCAGATTTTCTTTTGTCGCACAATTGGGAAATTAGGTCGCACTCTAGAGCCCTGATCTGGGTTTATGTAATAACCCGCTCCGGACGCAGGTGCTACGAGGTGAAAGGATAAAGGTTCAGGTGTTCTGAGGGGAACGAGATGTGTTAAGGTCTGCACATGAACTGAAAAACCCAAAAGCTCAGGGTTAGATCACGGTTCCGAGGCTCAGTTTAGACCTAATAACATAAATAAAGAAATAAATAAATAAATAAATAAACAAACAAACAAATAAATAAATAAATAAATATCCCCGACAGAATACCCTCAGAGTCACCTGCACGCTCTCACAGGGTTTGGTTTACCGTGTATCAGGTGAACCCCGAACAGTTTCTAACATTTACGGATCAAACAGCCCGAAACGCCCAGGTGTCCACAGTCCAGTCAGAACACAAACAGGTCTGAGGTTCTTTTCTCCCCCTCCCTCTCTCTCTCTCTCTGTCCCTCTCTCTTCCTCTTCCTCTCTCTCTCCCTTTGTCCCTCTCTCTCTCTCCCTCTGTCCCTTTCTCTCTCTCCCTCTGCCCCTTTCTCTCTCCCTCTGCCCCTCTCCCTCTGTCCCTCTCTCTCTCTGTCCCTCTCTCTTCCTCTTCCTCTCCCTCTCTCTCTCTCTCCCTCTGCCCCTCTGTCCCTTTCTCTCTCTCCCTCTGTCCCTTTCTCTCTCTGTCTCTCTCTCCCCCTCTCCCTCTGTCCCTTTCTCTCTCCCTCTGCCCCTCTCCCTCTGTACCTTTCTCTCTCTCCCTCTCCCCCTTTCTCTCTCTCCCTGTCCCTTTCTCTCTCTCTTCCTCTCCCTCTGTCCCTTTCTCTCTCTCCCTCTGCCCCTCTGTCCCTTTCTCTCTCTCCCTCTGTCCCTTTCTCTCTCTGTCTCTCTCTCCCCCTCTCCCTCTGTCCCTTTCTCTCTCCCTCTGCCCCTCTCTCTCTCTCTGTCCCTCTCTCTTCCTCTCTCTCTCCCTCTCTCTCTCTCTCCCTCTGCCCCTCTGTCCCTTTCTCTCTCTCCCTCTGTCCCTTTCTCTCTCTCCCTCTGTCCCTTTCTCTCTCTCCCTCTGTCCCTTTCTCTCTCTGTCTCTCTCTCCCCCTCTCCCTCTGTCCCTTTCTCTCTCCCTCTGTACCTTTCTCTCTCTCCCTCTCCCCCTTTCTCTCTCTCCCTGTCCCTTTCTCTCTCTGTCTCTCTTCCTCTCCCTCTGTCCCTTTCTCTCTCTCCCTCTCCCCCTCTGTCCCTTTCTCTCTCTCCCTCTGTCCCTTTCTCTCTCTGTCTCTCTCTCCCCCTCTCCCTCTGTCCCTTTCTCTCTCTCTCCCTCTGTACCTTTCTCTCTCTCCCTCTCCCCCTTTCTCTCTCTCTCTCTCTCTCCCTCTGTCCCTTTCTCTCTCTGTCTCTCCCTGTCCCTCTCCCTCTCTCGTTCTTTTCCGGTCACGTGTCCAGTCTTTAAATCAGTTTGTAGTTCCACTGTGTGTGTGTCTGATGAACTTCACTACCCGGCCGACTCGAAGTGTGTGTGGGTTCTGAGCGTCTCGCTCTCTTATCTAAGCTTCTCTCCCTCTGTCCGTCTGTCCCCCTCTCTCTCTCCGCCTGCGCTGCTCGGGTATTGGCGCTGATGACGTCAGTCGCACAGCCTGCTGGGAATCGTAGTTTCATGTCGGCTCGCCATCTTGAAAATCGGGAATCTGATAGCTTTTCTGTCTTAAAACCTAAACCGAGCAGCGGTTCATTTAACCAGGCTGTACCTTAACCCCAGTGTGAACACTGAATCAGCACACTGCGGTCTTTAAAGGCTAAACCTCGTAAATTAGCCCCAATAGATAAATTAGCACCATTAGCCACTCGCGAACCGGAGCTAATGCTAAGATGCTCGCTAGCCTACTAGCATACGAGTTAGCTACCTCTTCACCGCCGTATGCGCTGTTTATACTCCGGCTGGTTTGTTATTTTACTCGCTAGTAATCGTTTTAAACACCTCCAGAATCCGGACATTCATATATACTTAACATATTCATCATTTAGAACCTCGTGCTATCTGAACTCACCGGAGTTCTCCACAGCACACGTCACGAGCGGTCTGGCCTCTCCAGCTTCCGTCGGAACTCTACAGCCGAGGAACCGAGGACCCTTCTGGAGAACCTAACCTGAGCTCGCATGTAGAGGTCCGAGCACAGACTGCACACCAGTTGCTCCGCAGGTTGATGTGCTCGGCAAGGAGGGTGGGGTGTGTGTGGGTACCGTGATACCAGCTGGATTAATCCAGCACCTGAAACTTCTAATGACGCTAAGGCGCTAGCGGAATGCCCCACCCTGGTGTGGAGGCCTGTGTGCGGTAGCCAGACTTTTGTTTGTGTGTATTTTGTTGTAGCGACGGAGTGACCACACCCTCCTCTGGGGGTGTGACCCCTGCTGTTGTGTTTTTGCGTGTGTCGTTTGAGGATCTGAAACATTTAAGAGACAAACATGCAGAAAAATAAAAATCATCAAGGGTGCAAACACTTTTTCACACCACTGTACATCTATTTTTATGATTGAACCTCAACACCTCAAGGTGTTCCCTGGACTCCCGGTACTAGATACCAGCCTTAAACGTTCCCAACACACACAGACACAGACAGGTGCGGGTATCAGTGTTTATTGACGGAGCAGTGACGGAGCACACTGCTGGAGAACCATCTCAGAAGATCATCACACAGACTCCTGGAGATTTCAGAGCATGTGGTCATGAAGAGAGACCCCCAACACCAGCACCCCCCACTTAGTGCTCAGACATAAGCTCTACTGTACAACACATGAAGACTTCTTCTTCTTCTCCTTCTTCTTCTCCACCACCTCCACTTGTTCTCCTGTCTCCAGCCCCTCCACAGTTCCATCTCGACTCATTTCTGTCACCACCTGCACCACCTAAACCCCACGGTCACAGTGTCATTAGTACAGCCGGAACTGTGTGTGTTAGGTGTGCGTTAAGTGTGTGTTAGGTATGTGTTAGATGTGTGTTAGGTTTGCATTAGGTGTGTGTTAGGTGTGTATTAGGCGTGCGTTAGGTATGTGTTAGGTGCGTTAGGTATGTGTTAGGTATGCGTTAGGTGTGTGTTAGGCGTGTGTTAGGCGTGTGTTAGGTGTGCGTTTGGTGTGTGTTAGGTATGTGTTAGGTGTGCGTTAGGTGTGTGTGAGGTATGTGTTAGGCATGTGTTAGGTGTGCGTTTGGTGTGTGTTAGGTATGTGTTAGGTATCGGTTAGGTGTGCGTTAGGTATGTGTTAGGTGTGTGTTAGGTGTGCGTTAGGTGTGCGTTAGGTGTGTGTGAGGTATGTGTTAGGCGTGTGTTAGGTATGTGTTAGGTGTGTGGTACCTCTGATGTTGAGGGGAATGCTTTACCCTGCAGTTTGGAGAACATCAGCTTTCCGTTCACCATCACTTCAAAGCTACCTGTAGATCCAAAAACACCTCCACCACATGAAGCATGAATCTCAGAGGCACTCTCCAACAACATGGCTGGTTAGAGTGGGTGTGGGGGTTTCTAATAAAGTGGCCAGTTAGTGGAAGGTAGGTGTGTAATGTATGGCTCACCTGTTCGCCCCACAAAAGGTGAAACTTTGGCGTCTGGGACCGCCGCCTTTATCTCGAAGGCCAGGTCCCGAAACCGAGACTCATAGCCTCACCTACAGCTGCCCACACACACACACACACACGCACACACACACACACACCAGTATGTTAATGAGTGTTCGGTACCCCGTCTGTATGGGGTCCTGGGTTCTGATCTGTGTGTAGATGTTCTACAGGGAACGTCAGAGGTTAGACCTCACACTCCGCTCACAGAGAGACCTGAACACTAGATTTACTGTCGTCCAGGAAACGGAACACGGTGAAACATGCAAAACATGGTATCGGGGACGGAGCGGCGCTGGTTTGTTTGCGGACTCGCTGGAGAGCCTTTCAGGAACTGCTGTTAGCACCTGGAATTAGGTCTACAGCCGGTCTCACTGTGCGGAGCTTCAACCTCACAGAAATACTCATGAACATGGTTCTACTATGTAACTCAGGTTCTACAAGAGGGGCAGCCGTGGGCTGGAGGTTAGGGAACCAGCCTTGTGCCCGGAGGGTCGCTGTTTCAACTCCATCACCTGACAGTAGCGACCGAGGTGCCCTCCAGCAAGTGCTCTCTGGGCGCTGTGGACAGGGCTACCCCCGCTCGCTGTCCCGTAGTGTGTGTGTGTGTTGGGTTGAATGTGGAAGCAGATCCTCCTCTGTGTGTGTGCGGGTGTGTGTGTGTGCCAGAGGGCCGGTTGGGAATGGTGACCGCGGTGACTCTAGCTCTGTTATTCCGTGTACTGAACTGATGTGGGACGTGCTGCTCGTGATAGATGGTGTCTGATGTGCGGGTGTGGTGTTAATGGAATCCCGCTCGCTGATCTGTTTGTGGCCAGTTTTCCGCACCTCTGATGGAGAAGTACCGTGTTCAGTTTCCCAATTAAATAACATTATCTAAAACCATCAGATATCTAGAACATTACCGTCACCGCTATCAGCTGTAACCCACACACAGCGCAGGTTTAACTACCAGCAGGTAAACAAACGACATAAACAAGTAAACAATGATGAAAAGGTTTATAACAATGTAATATACATCAACACCAGTCATAACCGGGAGGTTCTAGCAGGTTCCGATGGTGCAGGTGTTCCTTACCAGTGTTCAATCAGCACGTTCACAGGCATGCTGGCGTCTCAGGGATGATGATGATGCTGCTGATCTCTTCACACTCCAGATGTTGGTGCGCGTCTGAGGTGTGCAGTTATCATCCGCACCTTAACCCTCCCTGACCACACCCCGACCGCTGCCCTGTAAAGGTCCTCGTCACTCTTCATGGTTCCAGGTAAACGTTCCGTGATACCTGTGCTTGAAACCACCTTATCTAAACAAATCAGCGGGCTGCTGCGTGGGTGGTGTTCCTGCTGGGCTGTGTGCTGTGGTCGGATGATCCTTCCTGAAAGCCGCAGAAAGAAGGAAGCAGCTGTAAACCGGAGGAGCATGACGACCTGCGGAGCGGCGCACGTAGCAACAGGCAAATACCTGATCCCGCTGGAGTCCGATCACCTGATCAGAGAACCTGATCAGAGTCTGAGTGAAGAAATGATGGACAGGACAGTCTTCTGACCAATCAGAGCCTGAGTACGCAGACCCGGACTGACGGGGGCGGGTGGAGCAGGGAGGACAGGACAGTCTTCTGACCAATCAGAGCCTGAGTACGTAGACCCGGACTGACTGGGGCGGGTGGAGCAGGGAGGACAGGACAGTCTTCTGAACCAATCAGAGCCTGAGTACGCAGACCCGGACTGACTGGGGCGGGTGGAGCAGGGAGGACAGGACAGTCTTCTGACCAATCAGAGCCTGAGTACGTAGACCCGGACTGACTGGGGCGGGTGGAGCAGGGAGG
>JAMWET010002649.1:170000-202500 GCA_024036415.1 Prochilodus magdalenae
GAGGCGAGGAGAGGCGAGGCGAGGCGAGGCGAGGCGAGGCGTTTGGTGTGTGAATTTCTTTAGCTTCGGCCCCGGAGCTTTAGGGACTGCTCGAGTCCGACTCTCCTCGGACATGCGGACATGCTCAGGTCTCTTTAACAGACTCGACTGTTTCTGACTCACTGTATCCTAAACACACATCCATCAGCATCCCCACCCACACCACCACGTCTCCATCAGCCTCACAGCTCCAGACCTACGCCAGAGAAGCCAACCCCAGAACAGCTGCACAGCAAAGCAACACAAGAACCATCCCTGAGACGGAGAACACACGGTTCCTTACAGTAAGTGGTGGAGGGCGGAGCTTCCTTCCATTTGAATATCAGGAGGAGGAAAACCCCCCACCCACCTTCAAGACCACTTTCTGAGAAACTACCACACACACAGAAACACACAGACACACAGAAACACACACACACACACACACACACAGATATACACACACACACACACATACAGACACACACACACACACACTCACACACAGACACACACTCAGACACACACACACACACACACACACACACATATACACACACACACACACACAGAGACACACACACACACACACACATACACAGACACTCACACACAGACAGACACACACACACACACACACACATATACACACACACACACACACACATACACAGACACACATACATACACACACACACACACACACACACACACACACACACACACATACACACACACACACAGACACACACACAGACACACATATAGACACAGACACACACACACACACAGAGACACACACACAAACACACACACACAGACACACACACACACACATATACACACACACAAATACACAGACACACACACACACACAGACACACAGAGACACACAGAGACACACAGAGACACACAGAGAGACACACACACACACACACACACAGACACACACACACACACACACACATACACACACACAGAGACACACACACACACACATATACACACACACACACATATACACACAGACACACAGAGACACACACACACACATATACACACACACACACACACACATCGAGACACACACACATACACACACACACACAGACACACACACACACACACAGACACACACACACACACACACATACACACAGAGACACACACACACAGAGACACACACACACACACAGACACACACACACAGACACACATACACACAGAGACACACACACAGAGACACACACACACAGACACACACACAGACACACATACACACAGAGACACATACACACAGAGACACACACACACACACACACACACAGACACACACACACAGACACACACACACTCACACACACACACACACAGATACACACACACACAGACACACACACACACACACATACAGACACACACACACAGACACACACACACAGATACACACACACACAGACACACACACACACACACACACACAGACACACACACACACACACACATACAGACACACACACACAGACACACACACACATATACACACACACACACACACACACTCACACACACACACAGGTAGGCCATAACAATAGTGAATGTGGAATACGGTCCTCATGTGGAATGAATGAGGAAGGAAGGAAAGCAGTGGATAAAACCTGGAAAGATTGATATCCCACCGGTACAATAACATCCCCCCACACTCACACCCTCACGCCCCGCTCCGCCGCCCTGGGTGTGGGCTTCAGTGTGCTGCTGGAGCAGCAATAATTTCTCCACATAAGTTTGAAGGAACCCGCACTTAAACACCCAACACCGCTCACACCACCCGCACGGAAACACTGACAGACTGTACTACACTACAGGAAGCGTAGGGGGCGATACGACCCGCACGGCCATTCTGACAGACTGTAATACACTACAGGAAGTGTAGGGGGCGATACGACCCACACGCTCATTCTGACAGACTGTAATACACTACAGCACGCGTAGGGGGCGATACGACCCACACACTCATTCTGACAGACTGTAATACACTACAGGAAGTGTAGGGGGCGATACGACCCACACACTCATTCTGACAGACTGTAATACACTACAGGAAGCGTAGGGGGCGATACGACCCGCACGCTCATTCTGACAGACTGTAATACACTACAGGAAGTGTAGGGGGCGATACGACCCACACGCTCAGTCTGACAGACTGTAATACACTACAGGAAGCGTAGGGGGCGATACGACCCACACGCTCATTCTGACAGACTGTAATACACTACAGGAAGCGTAGGGGGCGATACGACCCACATGCTCATTCTGACAGACTGTAATACACTAGGGGAAGTGTAGTCCGGTGGTTCTTACCCTCAGACACAGGTGCAGTACGGTGTCCTCTTTATAAACACTCTGCCAGGTGTTTACCACGTCAGGTAGGAAAGACTTGACGATGTACAGGTGTCCCGGTTTGAGGATGTCATACTCTGACCACGTGCACAGCACCTTGAGTGCCTTCCGCAGGCCGCCACCCATTTCCTCCTTACTCAGGAACTCTATTTTAGCACACAGGCCACGCTGTGTCCATGACGACATGCTGTTGTTGATGTTGTTGGGGGAGCTTTCCTCCAGACGGTACACCGTCACCGGCTCTCCTGCATGTCACAAACACACGGTCAGCCAGCGAAGACCAACCACAGCTGCAGACTTCCACCGTACTGGTTACATCAGGGAGAGAGCAGGGAAGAGAAGGCGGTGCTCGGTCTTACCTCTAGGGGGCACTGGGGTGAATGGAATGCTCTGGGACAACCGCATCAGGTTATTACGCTCCACCGCTACACACAAACACACACCATTAATACACACACAACCACCACACGCATGGTCAACATGAGAACCGGACCACCGGCTGGACCTCGAGAGGTATGCTGTGTTCACATGGACGTGGTGCTGACGGCGTCACCGGCTCAGACGGGTGATTACCGGAGAACCGCGGTAGCAGCAGCGATTTAATTACGGTGGAAAGATGGCAGGAGAACGTTCTGTACTGATCTGCATATGTAAAGATCCAACTTCTGGTTCTGCTGTCATGCAACAGTCGCCATGTAAACGCAGCATCAGGGTCGTTACGTTTGACCCCACAAGGTGACTGGCCTTCTGAGATCAAACAGAAAAGGTGTTCACCCAGAAACACAGCGGAGGGCACTCACCTGAGTACTGATACCCCTCCATCGGCTTAAAGGGAGAACCAATGGCTGCAGAGACAGAGAGATTCTGGTTACGGACCAGCTACGCCAGACGCACACAGACCTCTCTCCTAGCTACGCTAAAGCTAGCGGGCTCCTCTCTCCTAGCTACGCTAAAGCTAGCGGGCTCCTCTCTCCTAGCTACGCTAAAGCTAGCGGGCTCCTCTCTCCTAGCTACGCTAAAGCTAGCGGGCTCCTCTCTCCTAGCTACACTAAAGCTAGCGGGCTCCTCTCTCCTAGCTAAGCTAAAGCTAGCGGGCTCCTCTCTCCTAGCTACACTAAAGCTAGCGGGCTCTTCTCTCCTAGCTAAGCTAAAGCCACTAAGCTCAGCAGGCTCCTCTCTCCTAGCTACGCTAAAGCTAGCGGGCTCCTCTCTCCTAGCTACGCTAAAGCTAGCGGGCTCCTCTCTCCTAGCTACGCTAAAGCTAGCAGGCTCCTCTCTCCTAGCTACGCTAAAGCTAGCGGGCTCCTCTCTCCTAGCTACGCTAAAGCTAGCGGGCTCCTCTCTCCTAGCTACGCTAAAGCTAGCGGGCTCCTCTCTCCTAGCTATGCTAAAGCTAATCTAAATCTGTGCGCTTGGCTGAGCAGAGTTGCAGTATAAACACAGAGATATGGGTGTTTCTGACTGTCTGTGAATCTGATTGAAGTTCTCCAGTTTTCAGCTCTGTGTTGTAGCGATTTGTAAACGGCTGGATTTCAAACCCCTCCGTCGTATTCAGTCCTGGCTTTACCAGTTTGTCTACCACCAGTTCTGCACACACGGCTGACTCTCAGCTGGCTGACTCTCAGCTGGCTGACTCTCAGCTGGCTGACTCTCAGACTCTGTTCTGGGGCCAGTGTTTTCCTCCTACGTGGTGCACTATGTGGGGAGCTGGAGTCTTTCGGGGGCTGTCAGTGCTGCCTTAGGGACTCGGACCCACAGTGTGCGGTCTGTAGACAGAGCTGAGCTGCCTGTCGGGACTGTGTTTATGTGCAGTGTTGGTGCCTGTGCTGTGTTGTGTCAGTCGGCCCGAGTGTGTGGGTAGTGTGAGTATGAATGGCAGAACACGGTGGTTAATTCCAATACCACCAGAAACGAGTGTACGCCTGACTAGCAACATCATAATGAGACACAGTGCCAGCAGGAGCAGCCAGCAGGGGGCGCACTTACAGTCCTTACGCCCTCCCAGGTGTGTGTGTCTGCCTGAGTAGAGGCCTGCGGAAGCTGAAACACACACACACACAGAGAGAGAGAGAGGTGTGGTCAGGCTGAGGGCAGGGCAGTGTTATACAGCAGTGTGAGGGGTAGGTGAAGGTGAGGTTAGGACAGGTGAGAACAGGTGCACATGCTCAAAGAACCCCTTAAAATCAGAGATGAGTATTTCAAACTGAATGGGTGGAGCTAAACTAGTATAGCCTGAATGGGTGGAGCTAAACTGCTGTATGGTGAACCTAATAATACTTTAATAAAGATCACACCACGCCGTACGACACCATCACACCCACCACCTGCAGCCCCTCTGGAGTCTGTGACGGTGATCGGCCTGTACTCACCAGTACTGGGGTCCTGCGCTGGGCTTCTGGAGGGAGGAGAGAGGATTAGGTCACAAAGGGGTGAACGCTGTCCACACGCACGCACGCACGTACACACGCACGTACACACGCACACGCACGTACACACGCACACTCGCGCACACGCACGCACGCACGCACACACGCACGCACACACACGCACTTAGTGGTGATTAGGACCGATCCCAGTCAGGGAGGGTCTCGGAATAAACGAGGTGATTAACGAGGTGATTATCCCTAATTAGTAATATTAGTAATATTAATATTGGTGACTGGTAATGACCCAGTGGTAGCCCACCCTGTACGAGCGAGTGTACTCACAGACTGGTGCTGGCCTGGGCCGACTTCCCCTGAGCTCTCTCCTACACAGGAAACACCACAGTACACAATAAACAACAACAACAACAACAACAACAAACCCCCAAACCGCACACGCTAGTCACAGTAACCAGCACACAGGCCTCACAGGTGGGGGAATGTGAGTGAGACTAACCAATAGCAGCGCTGCTCGCGGGTCTTCAGGGAACACGACATCCTCCGCCGACACTCGACTCTTCTCCCGCTTACTCAGACCTAACACACACGCGCACACGCACACACACACACACGCACAGGCGCACACACGCACAGGCGCACACACACACACACGCGCAGGCACACACACACACACACACACACACAGGCACGCGCGCACACACACACACACACACACACACACACACACGCGCACAGGCACACGCGCACAGGCACACGCGCACACACACACACACACACACTCTCTTTAGGACCCGGTGCCGGACCAGATTGGGATATCAGTATCATCAGAAGAATATCTACCCTCAACTAACAGGTGTGGAGCTCGGTGTGTAGGCAGGACATGGTGAGACATGCTAATGATTTAAGTTCCACACTTGACCGCACACGTGAGGTAAGCCTAGACAGGTATCTCTGTACCTGACTGACCCAACAGCCACCTTTACAGGGTGTAACGGTAAGGGGAACTACGGCGGAAGGAGATGCTGATACTTATTACAGCTCAGTATTCAGATCAGCTGTATCACTCCCTCCGCCGTATCTCTCCCTCCGCCGTATCACTCCCTGCGCCGTATCACTCCCTGCGCCGTATCTCTCCCTCCGCTGTATCTCTCCCTCCGCCGCATCTCTCCCTCCACCGTATCTCTCCCTCCACCGTATCTCTCCCTCCGCCGTATCTCTCCCTGCGCCCTATCACTCCCTGCGCCCTATCACTCCCTGCGCCCTATCACTCCCTGCGCCGGGGCACTCCCTCCACCGTATCTCTCCCTGCGCCCTATCACTCCCTGCGCCCTATCACTCCCTGCGCCCTATCACTCCCTGCGCCGGGGCACTCCATATGCCGTGGCACTCTTGCACACCCTACACTGTTACTCTCCCTCCGCCGTATCTCTCCCTCCGCCGTATCTCTCCCTCCGCTGTATCTCTCCCTCCGCCGTATCTCTCCCTCCGCCGTATCTCTCCCTCTTGTTGTGGTCAGTAGTGGATGACCACTCCCTGTATGTTCATGACCTCTACTGTGTGCAGTGCTGAGTGAGCAGAGTGAGAGTGTGTGGGCGTACTGGTCTCTGGGTGCTGGAAGGCGGAGTTTCTGTCCAGTTCGGTGAAGCCGGCATACGAGTTCACCGTCCGCATGTGACTCTCTCCCTGGACCTGCATCAACACACACCACACACAGGTAAATACAGGTCAAAGGTCATCAGCTGTGATCCCTCTGACCCACCTGTTGAAAAAAGCAGAGACTGACCTTCCTGGGTGGACTGAGCTGCCGGCAGCCCGCAGAGCCCTCTGTGGGGAACGACCCTTGACCTTCAGCCTCATCCTTATGACCTTTAGAGAAAAAACAACAGTGGCTTAAAAACACCACCATGTACCTGCACGAAGCTGAGCCCTGACCTGTCAGCGAGTCCCCGCCCTCTGGAACGCCCCGCACACGTCAGAGGGCCTGTATCAGAAACCGAGCCTCTAGGGTATCACCACACACTGTCCGCTCCGCATGTTAGACACAAGGCTGAGAACTCCCTGCTGTTTGTGAGGTCACAGCAGGTTCGCACATGTCCCATATGTACAGCCTGTAGCGATACCCTGAACCCTAAAGAGCGTTTCAGCCTGGACTGGGGGCCAATCAGAACAGGGCTCATTTACATGTGCACAGCCGGGCTTCCAGAGGACAGGACTTCCAGAGGACAGGGCTTCCAGAGGACAGGGCTTCCAGAGGACAGGGCTTCATACTCAGCCTAAACCGTCAGTTTGGCAATACCTCAGACTTTACTGCCCCACCGACGTGCCCCCGGTGTAGTCGTGTTTGGCGTTAGCTTCTTTAATTTTAGCACCAGTGCTATGAGGCTAACATAGCTAACAAGTAATGAAGGTTTACACCCCACCAATTAGCATGGTGCCAAGGGCAGCCCGTGGAAGTGAGCACTTGTACAATGAGCCTCGTAGCTCCAGCGCTAATCCTGAAGAAGCACGATTCAGACACTTACCTGACAGAGTGGCTTTTGGGGTAAGGGGGGGAAAGGGGGGGTGGGGTAAGAGGGGGAAAGGGGGCGGAAGGGGGGGTGGGGTCAATGGGGTAAGAGGGGGGAAGGAGGGGTACTAAATAAATTAGAGCTTTTGCCAAACTATTGATTGACTGTGTACAAACACGTAAAGAACAAAGAACATAAAGAACAATAATCACACTACTGTACTACACCATCACCTCCATCACTGTCCGTCTCCAACCTCCACCCAAAACACACCACGCATCCCTCTACCCACCACAACCTCCAGACAATCCTGATCATCATCATCGTCATCAACATCAACAACACGATCTGTGTAGCTCACAGTACCCACACCGTGACAACCAGTCACACCCGCACAACACACACCCCGGGTCACACAAACACCCCAACACAGGGCCGCAGGGTGAGGTCTCGATCTCAGGTTTTCAAACTCAGTCTGAGCTGCTGATATACTGTCCTGCACTCCGATACACGGAGAACCCTCAGCTGTGCGGCAGTAACAGACTGTGCTCTGTTGGATGACCCCACACTAGAGGTTGGGACCTTGAGCTCAGGTACTGATCCGTTCCGGAATTCTCCAACACATCCTAAATGTACAGGAGACTTCTGGACATGCAGCGTATATAAACCAGCATGGTGGAATACCGCTAACGTTCCTAAAGCACTCCGGCTCATGTGCTCACGTTTTCCCCTCCTCGCTAAAAAGCTTCCGCTGGACGACAGTTTGAAAACCGCTCCTGAGACCCCCGGGTCAGGGGGGAGGTCAAAGCTGGTGCTGAAGGCGAACCTCTGGCTCCGTTTCGGATTCTAAGCCTGTGCAGAGCCGCCTTACAGGGCTGAGAGCGGCGGAGCCGAGGAGCTGCTCTCTGGGGCTTCCTGGGGGAGAACGCAGGGGCTCCTCCGCCTCCTACCGAACCTTCATCATCGTCAGTGAAGGCTGGGTTTACATAACACTCACGCTCATGCACAACCACGACAGTGGGGTACAAACAGGACGCTCCTCTACAGCTTCTCTCCTCCTCCTCCTCACTCACTACAGAAACACTGACGCTCACACAGGACACGTCTCTCTGTTCACTGTCACCAGCATCATCATCATCGTCTTCATCTCCTTCATCATACTCACCCACAAAGGCCCCGAACTCCACGCTGGCAGGCGTGTGTGGGTGCTCCGTCTGCATGGGAGTGTGTGTGTGTGCGGTGTGTGTGAGTGTGTGCGCGCCGCTGGGCTGGTTGGGGGTGCTGCTGACGAAGAAGGTCGCTGCGGTAGCAGGAGCGCTGGGCAGGCTGCTGATGTTGGCATCGTCTGGACGGCTGGCGCTGGGAGCCCGCGCTTGTGTGTGAGAGTGTGTGCGTGCGTGAGTGTGTGTGTGCGGTAAGGCACTGCTGGAGGATCCAGCCTCCGGTGTGAAAAGCGGCCTCCTCTCTGGGCTCAGGGCGCTAAGCTCCGACCTTTCCGGACTCAAAACGAACTCCGCCCTCGACCGCATCGCCTCCTCGGCTCGGCCCCCGAACAGGGAGTCGGCCATGTTGGCCGGCGGTGGGTAAACGCTGCGCTGAACCAGAACGGACGCTTTGGAGTCGGCCGGCCCGGGCACTAGGTTCTTGGACAGGCTGAGCTCTCGCGTGATCTCATTGTGCACCTGGAGGGACAGACGGAGGAATGCTGTGAGACGCCGTTCATTTTCACCCAGGTGATATTTCAGCTCTGTAAACAGGTCAGCTCAGCAGGGACCCCTCATGCCAACTCATCCGAATTCATCCACCCTAATTAAATACCCTCCTCCCTCGAGCCCAAAGCCAAACCTCCACTGACACTGACTACTTCAGTCTACGAACCGGGGCCCTGCACATGCATCTGAAGAAGTCCCACACAGAGTTGAGCCCACCTTGCTGGCCTCAGAGGCTCTCTGAGCAGTCAGAGCCTTCAAAGTGTCCACGGTCAGAGCCGAAAGGTCCTGAAGATGCCCGATCTGGGAGTCCAGAGAGTGCAGAGAGCGCTTTATAAAATTGACCCTGTTCCCGACCTCTCTCAGCTGGATACTCATCGTCTCCACCCTGCTCAAACACAGGAAACACAAAGTAAACAGAGACATCTTCCTTCTCTAAGTGTTTGTTTACTGAGATGCTGAGTGGTGTGCTTTAGATGTAAAGCTGTGATGGACAATTTACGACTTCTGTAAAGCAGTTATGAAGTGTAACACTGGCAAAACTGCCATGTTTAGTGGTGTAAATTTGCTGTAAGAGGTGTTTAGTGGTGTAAAATTGATGAAGAGTTGTGTTTAGTGGTGTAAAGTTGCTGAAGAGTTGTGTTTAGTGGTGTAAAGTTGCTGGAGAGTTGTGTTTAGTGGTGTAAAGTTGCTGAAGAGTTGTGTTTAGTGGTGTAAAGTTGCTGTGAAAGGTGTTTAGTGGTGTAAAGTTGCTGGAGAGTTGTGTTTAGTGGTGTAAAGTTGCTGGAGAGTTGTGTTTAATGGTGTAAAATTGCTGTAGAGTTGTGTTTAGTGGTGTAAAGTTGCTGGAGAGTTGTGTTTAGTGGTGTAAAGTTGCTGGAGAGTTGTGTTTAGTGGTGTAAAGTTGCTGAAGAGTTGTGTTTAGTAGTGTAAAGTTGCTGTGAGAGGTGTGGTGTTTAGTTGCTGTAAGTAAAGTTTAGTGGTGTAAAGTTGCTGTAGAGTTGTGTTTAGTGGTGTAAAGTTGCTGTGAGAGGTGTTTAGTGGTGTAAAGTTGCTGTGAGAGGTGTTTAGTGGTGTAAAGTTGCTGGAGAGTTGTGTTTAGTGGTGTAAAGTTGCTGAAGAGTTGTGTTTAGTGGTGTAAAGTTGCTGTGAGAGGTGTTTAGTGGTGTAAAGTTGCTGTGAGAGGTGTTTAGTGGTGTATAGTTGCTGTAGAGTTGTGTTTAGTGGTGTAAAGTTGCTGGAGAGTTGTGTTTAGTGGTGTAAAGTTGCTGAAGAGTTGTGGTGTTAGTGGCTGTGAGAAGTTTGCTGGTGTAAAATTGCTGTAGAGTTGTGTTTAGTGGTGTAAAGTTGCTGTGAGAGTTGTGTTTAGTGGTGTAAAGTTGCTGAAGAGTTGTGTTTAGTGGTGTAAAGTTGCTGGAGAGTTGTGTTTAGTGGTGTAAAGTTGCTGGAGAGTTGTGTTTAGTGGTGTAAAGTTGCTGAAGAGTTGTGTTTAGTGGTGTAAAGTTGCTGAAGAGTTGTGTTTAGTGGTGTAAAGTTGCTGTGAGAAGTTTAGTGGTTTAGTTGCTGAAGAGTTGTGTTTAGTGGTAAAGTTGCTGAAAGGTGTTTTAGTGGTGTAAAAGTTTAGTGGTGTTTAGTGGTGTAAAGTTGCTGTGAGAGGTGTTTAGTGGTGTAAAGTTGCTGGAGAGTTGTGTTTAGTGGTGTAAAGTTGCTGAAGAGTTGTGTTTAGTGGTGTAAAGTTGCTGTGAAAGGTGTTTAGTGGTGTAAAGTTGCTGGAGAGTTGTGTTTAGTGGTGTAAAGTTGCTGGAGAGTTGTGTTTAGTGGTGTAAAGTTGCTGAAGAGTTGTGTTTAGTGGTGTAAAGTTGCTGTGAAAGGTGTTTAGTGGTGTAAAGTTGCTGAAGAGTTGTGTTTAGTGGTGTAAACTTGCTGAAGAGTTGTGTTTAGTGGTGTAAAGTTGCTGTGAGAGGTGTTTAGTGGTGTAAAGTTGCTGGAGAGTTGTGTTTAGTGGTGTAAAGTTGCTGAAGAGTTGTTTAGTGGTGTAAAGTTGCTGTGAAAGGTGTTTAGTGGTGTAAAGTTGCTGAAGAGTTGTGTTTAGTGGTGTAAACTTGCTGGAGAGTTGTGTTTAGTGGTGTAAAGTTGCTGGAGAGTTGTGTTTAGTGGTGTAAAGTTGCTGAAGAGTTGTGTTTAGTGGTGTAAAGTTGCTGTGAAAGGTGTTTAGTGGTGTAAAGTTGCTGGAGAGTTGTGTTTAGTGGTGTAAAGTTGCTGAAGAGTTGTGTTTAGTGGTGTAAACTTGCTGGAGAGTTGTGTTTAGTGGTGTAAAGTTGCTGGAGAGTTGTGTTTAGTGGTGTAAAGTTGCTGGAGAGTTGTGTTTAGTGGTGTAAAGTTGCTGTGAAAGGTGTGTTTAGTGGTGTAAAGTTGCTGGAGAGTTGTGTTTAGTGGTGTAAACTTGCTGTGTGAGGTGTAAAATCATTTTTGTTTGGCATTAATGATGCTGACCGGTCTGAGGTAAGCCTGATTCTCTCGTCACTCCCAGAGTGAAATTTGTCCTCTTTTTCATGGAAATACGTCTCCACACACTGCTCCTCGAAATCGTGAAGCTTCTTCTGGTCCTCCTCCGTCAGGAAGAGCTCTGCGGGAGGCCGAGGAGAGAGAGAGTGTGAGTGACTGCTTGTGAGTGTGAAGGTGAAATGCTGGCGCGAGTGTGAGGAGAGCGTTCCGTACTTGGTCCGTAACCGCTGCTGTCCTTCTTCCTGCGTTTGCAGAGGAAGTTGAAGAGCGAGGCTAAGTGGCAGAAGATGATGAGGGGAGGGGGCAGTACGGGCTTGTCATGGTACGCCATGGTGAAGTGATAACGCTGATACTTCCACACCAGGTTAGACATGGACATCACCTGCAGGTACACATTACTGAGGGAACACACACACACACACAGACAGAGACACACACAGAGACACACACACACACACACAGACAGAGACACACACACACACACACACACACACACAGAGACAGAGACACGCACACACACAGACACACACACACACGCACACACACACACACACACACACAGAGACAGAGACACGCACACACACAGACACACACACACACACGCACACACACAGACACACACACACACACACAGACAGAGACACACACACACACACACAGAGACACACACACACACACACACACACACAGACACACACACAGACACACACAGACACACACACAGACACACACACAGAGACAGACACACACACAGAGACAGAGACAGAGACACACACACACACACACACACACAGACACACACACACACACACACAGACACACACACACACACAGAGACACACACACACACACACACACACAGAGACACACACACACACACACACAGAGACACACACAGACACACAGAGACACACACAGAGACACACACAGAGACACACACAGAGACACACACAGAGACACACACACACACAGAGACACACACACAGACACACACACAGACACACACACACAGAGACACACACACAGACACACACAGACAGACACACACAGACACACAGACAGACACACACACACACACACACACACACAGTGATGTTTATGTAAGAAGCTGTGCTCCACCTGCGTCGTGTGGAATAGACAGGCCATATTAAATCACAGGTGTGTGAACGTGTGCTCTCCAGGTGCTCACTTGAAGAAGGCGATGAGCAGGTTGACCATCAGGATGTACTGGATGAAGAGGTAGACGGCCTGCAGGGCCGGAGTGAGCCACACCCCTGTCTTACACAGCGGCCGCACTTTATCATCACTGGCGTTAGAACACACTGCGGAGAACCAACACAAGTACAAGGAGATGAGCACCACCAGCAGCAGCACCACCAGCACCACCAGCAGCAGCAGCACCAGCAGCAGCAGCACCACCAGCAGCACCACCACCAGCACCACCACCAGCACCACCGACATATGTAAATGAGCTGTGTTTTTACTGGCAGCCCCGAATCATACCGTCTATCTCGTAGGCGTACACCTCCCCGTACATCATCCAGTACGGCTGGAAGACCACGTCCACGATCAGAGACAACTCAGCTTCCGAGTCCGGGTACAGGATCGCTTTACGAGGAACTCCATACGTCACCAACACCACAACCATTATCACCACGATATAAAACATATTAGCCACCTGCACACACATAATAAATTAATAAATTAATAACAGTAATATCCAGAACAAGATTTAAACAAAATTAATATCCAAAATTAAATTACAATACATTAAAATTCAGAATGAAATCTAATTAATATTCAGAACTGATGTTTAATCATGCACACTCATTAATATTTTAGATTCATATACAAATAGTTTTTATTAAATTAATAACCAGAATAAAAATGTAATAAAATTATAATAAATAAATTCCTATAAGTTAAAGATATTCTGTTATAGTTAATAGTCCAAATTCCAACAATGCAGAGGAGAAATGACGGAGATATTCCCGGCTTATTATTAATGTCCAACTGAATAATAAAGGTGCTGGTTCTGCACACGTACATCCAGGTAAAGTAACGCATAGGAACCCAAACGACCCACAGAACCGGATTAAAGATCCCGGGTTACAGACGGAGAACCGGATTAAAGATCCCGGGTTACAGACGGAGAACCGGATTACAGATCCCGGGTTACAGACGGAGAACCGGATTAAAGATCCCGGGTTACAGACGGAGAACCGGATTAAAGATCCCGGGTTACAGACGGAGAACCGGATTAAAGATTCCGGGTTACAGACGGAGAACTGGAAAGACTGACTCACCATTTTGCCGATCATCATGACGTAAGGTCCAGCCTGTTGATTGACGGCGAGGATGTCGAGGAGACGCACGTACCAGAATATGATGTTCAGACAATACACAATTCTACCAGCAACGAAGACATCCCCAGAACCGAACCGCAACCCGAACCCGACCAGAAACATGATGATGGCGATGAAGTCAGAGGTGTTGAAATAGTCACTGAACCACACCTTGATCTTCTGGCTTATCTTCCCACCTTCAGACATAAACATCTAGACCGGAACCAGCAGAAGCTCAGGGTCAGTTAGACATAGGTGGTCTGTGAGCGGTGAGACGGGTACGTGAGCGGTCTGTGAGTGGTGAGACGGGTATGTGAGTGGTCTGTGAGCGGTGAGACGGGTACGTGAGTGGTCTGTGAGTGGTGAGAGTGGTCTGTGAGTGGTGAGAGTGGTCTGTGAGCGGTGAGACGGGTACGTGAGTGGTCTGTGAGCGGTGAGACGGGTACGTGAGTGGTCTGTGAGCGGTGAGACGGGTACGTGTGCATTACCTCTCTGATCTTTTCTATGGCGGAGGTGAAGATGTAGAGGATGACGGCCCACTCCTGCGGCGAGGGAAAGGACGGCAGCTTCACCAGAACCACGTACGAGTACAGCATCAGGAACCCCAGATAGAACAACTGCAGAACAGATACAGCATTCCCAGAATTCATTACTCCACCTCACCTCATTAACCCTCAATTAACACAGGGGGCGGGTCTACACTGCTGTAGGCCGAAAGCTGAATGGGTGGAGCTAAAGTGTGTTTGTGTGTTAGCGTGTGTGTGTGTGTTAGCGTTTGTGTGTGAGAGAGTGTGTGTGTGTTAGCGTGTGTGTGAGTGTGTGTGTGTGTGAGTGTGTGTGTGAGTGTGTGTGTTAGCGCGTGTGTTAGCGTGTGAGTGTGTGTGTTAGCGTGTGAGTGAGTGTGTGTGTTAGCGTGAGTGTGTGTGTGTGTGAGTGTGTTAGCGTGTGTGAGTGAGTGTGTTAGCGTGTGTGAGTGAGTGTGTGTGTTAGCGTGTGAGTGTGTGTGTTAGCGTGTGTGAGTGAGTGTGTGTGTTAGCGTGTGAGTGTGTGTGTTAGCGTGTGAGTGTGTGTTAGCGTGTGAGTGTGTGTGTGTGTGTGTGTGAGAGTGTGGGTGTGAGTGTGTGAGAGTGTGGGTGTGAGTGTGTGTTAGCGTGTGTGTGTGTGTGTATGTGTGAGTGTGTGTGAGAGAGAGAGAGAGAGAGAGAGAGAGTGTGAGTGTGTGTTAGTGTGTGGGTGTGAGTGTGTGTGTGTGTGTGTGTGAGTGTGTGTATGTGTGTGTGTGTGTGTGTGTATGTGTGTGTGTGTGTGTTAGTGTGTGTGTGAGTGTGTGTGTGTGGGTGTGAGTGTGAGTGAGTGTGTGTGTGTGTGTGTGTGTGTTAGCGTGTGAGTGTGTGTGTTAGCGTGTGAGTGTGTGTGTGTGTGTGTGTGTGTGTGTGTGTGTGTGTGAGAGTGTGGGTGTGAGTGTGTGACTAAGGCCAGCAGGTCTCAGTGATGCTATCACCTTCACTAGCACCTGACCTTCCACCTGAGCCGGAGCTGCTGGAAAACAGCCTGCAGCCACACAGAGCGTGGGAATGCTGCTCCGGGACTCATGGACTTTGGGGAAAACTGCAGAACTCCGTGAGACAGGGACACTGTGTGACTTTGGGCCGTAAAGCGATCCACAGTCCCGCTGAGGGCTCTCGTACTCTCCCCCAGAGCTGCGCAGCACTATAGCAGGTGTTCCGTTGCGGCTGCAGGTTTTCGTTCCCACCCAGCCGGAGATCAGGGGATGATTGAATTTGTGTGAATTTCCCTCTGGGATCAATGAAGCGTCCGTCCGTCAAAGACACTACCAGAGCGGATCCGTCTCAGCTGTTCAGGCAGGACGCACCTAACGCTGGTACCGAGTGACAAACCAACATTCCGGCGTCCTGTATCAGGACTGGTACAGAGCTACACCATTCACGATGCCCTCGGTCTTACCGTGTTGGTCCAGAACTTGACGATGGGGGCGTGGTAGAAGTCGTAGAACTTCCGCGTGATTGGCAAACGGCGTGAGCGTATCAGAACCTCCATTTCGTTCTTCACGTCTGGGCTCTCGTTCATCCGGGACTCCTTAAACACATCCTACACAAACACACGACACAGTCCACCAACCGTAAACACGCTGAAGTGGCCACTTTATCAGAAACAGGTCAGCAAAAACACCCGTGGCCTCTCTCCGCCTCCCCACTCCACCGCTCTAACATCTGAAAGAACCCCAACAGGAACGTATCTAGTACTTCAGTAACCCAGTAACGTTATTCTGGTGTGTGTTCCTGTACCATCTGTATGTCGTCGGGGTTCTGCTGGTTGTGCTCGCTGTCCTCCATGGTCCTCTGGTGGGCATCCTGAGACTGGGGGATGTGAGCCATCTCCGCTTTACTCTTGTATTCCAGAGCCAGGATGGCAGGGAACACCAGGATACTCAGGATCACCTACACACAATTCCAGCATTAATTGACCAATAGGATGGGAGAGAACCGGCTGCTACTTCAGTGGTGGTGCAGTGAGTCTCCTAACCTCCCTAGCTGTTCAGCTACGCCAGCGCGAGGCAGCGAGGCAGCGAGGCAGCTAAAGACGCTAGCTAGTTTTGGATAATGTCAGCATTCCAACTACGGAGAGCCCATGGGTTTGAGGAAACATCTCGGACTGGGGAGTGGAGGGGAACAGAACCCCACGTGTCCGGGACGGTGGTGTGTCCACGCTGACAGCTGTGTGATCAGAGTGGAGCTGATGTCGACTAATCGCTGATGATGTCAGTAGAGCGTGTCCTGGCCTTTCCGGAGACACAGATCCCGGAATACAACCAGCCACCTTTACCGTCACATGGCCCTTCTAATGAGCCCCTCACAGCATCTGAGATACGGACCCTGGAATAACCAGCATCCTCACGAATAAATCATGTGACATAATAACTACGGTCACATGATCACTGACCAATCAATATTAAGCTTAAACCGCAATAAGAACTTGGTTCTAACTCTCAGCAGAACCCAAGTTATCTGGACCCCTGGACCCTGGTTAGGTCCTGTGGCTGGAGACCACCGGGGTAAAACTGACTGAGCTCTCGAGGGAGAGACACTAGCCAGTCATGGACACGAGCCAGTGAGATGGTGATGCAGTGTGCTCGAGCACATACCGGGTCGTGAGTGGGTGTGGTGCGTACAGCGAGTGTGGGGCGGTGAACGCTGTGTCGTGTGCAGTCAGACTAAGAGGGCTCTGAAAGGGTTAGCACTGTCCAGCCCTGTAGGGAAGACGGCGGTGGTTCCGCACCTTGTACCAGGAGTTTTTGCGCATGTTTAGCCGCCCCATCCACATGTCGGACAGCAGCATCTGTGTGCAGGTGTGAGCGACGAAGGGCCGCAGGCGGGACGACACGGCCAGCTTCAGACAGGTGGAGTTACTCCAGTTCTTCAGCTCATACATCAGCAGCTTCATCGCCATCGTCTCGTCCTGACGGAACGACTGCTCCAGCAGATCCACCGCCAGCCTCCCGAACTCACTGCAGACAGACAGAGACACGCAGAGAGACACAGAGAGACACACAGAGAGACACAGAGAGACACACAGAGAGAGACAGAGAGACACACAGAGAGACACACAGAGAGACACACAGAGAGACACGCAGAGAGACACACAGAGACACACAGAGAGACACACAGAGAGAGACAGAGAGACACACAGAGACACACACACAGAGACACACAGAGAGAGACAGAGAGACACACAGAGAGAGACACAGAGAGAGACAGAGAGACACACAGAGACACACACACACAGACACACAGACACAGACACGCAGAGAGACACACACAGAGACACACACACAGAGAGAGACAGAGAGACACAGACACACAGAGAGACACACACAGAGACACACACACAGAGAGACACAGAGACACACACACACACCGAGACACACACACAGAGACGCAGAGACACACACACCGAGACACACAGAGAGACACACAGAGAGACACACGCAGAGACACACACACAGAGAGACACACACACAGAGACACACAGAGAGACACACACACAGAGACACACACACAGAGACACACACACAGAGACACACAGAGACACACAGAGAGACACAGAGAGACACAGAGAGACACAGACACACACAGAGACACAAACACACAGAGACACACAGAGAGACACAGAGAGACACAGAGAGACACAGACACACACAGAGACACGCAGAGACACAGAGAGACACACATTAATAAAGAGAGGTCACTCTGACTCGCTATGACAGAGTGAATCTGACTCGCTATGACAGAGTGAATCTGACTCACTATGACAGAGTGAATCTGACTCGCTATGACAGAGTGAATCTGACTCGCTATGACAGAGTGAATCTGACTCACTATGACAGAGTGAATCTGACTCGCTATGACAGAGTGAATCTGACTCGCTATGACAGAGGGAATCTGACTCGCTATGACAGAGTGAATCTGACTCGCTATGACAGAGTGAATCTGACTCGCTATGACAGAGTGAATCTGACTCGCTATGACAGAGTGAACGTGACTCGCTATGACAGAGTGAACGTGACTCGCTATGACAGAGTGAACGTGACTCGCTATGACAGAGTGAATCTGACTCGCTATGACAGAGTGAATCTGACTCGCTATGACAGAGTGAATCTGACTCACTATGACAGAGTGAATCTGACTCACTATGACAGTGAACGTGACTCGCTATGACAGAGTGAATCTGACTCGCTATGACAGAGTGAATCTGACTCGCTATGACAGAGTGAATCTGACTCGCTATGACAGAGTGAATCTGACTTGCTATGACCGAGTGAACGTGACTCCTCTAACTGAATCACTGACTCACTTCGAGTACTCCTTCAGCTCCTCCGACGTGTCGTCGACCATGTCACTCTTTTTGGCTTCGTAGCACATGGAGCGGCAGAGCTTGCAGGCCACCAGGGCTTTGGCCATGGACTCCTCTCCGTGCTGCCAGAAGAACAGGGACATCTTCTGCCTCTTCATCAGCACCGCCCACACCAGCAGCTCGTTAAACGGGTAGGGGAACCGCCGCGTCTCCGGGTCGTCGATATCCACGATGTCCTCCTTGCTGCGCTTCTGCTGCAGGTCGCTGGACGACTCCAACTGAGGACACACAGTTCAGGACAGACTGCTGAAGTCGGGAAGGTGACCGTAGCGTTTACAGGTGTGGTATTCGCGTGTGGGTTATTGGACCTGGCCAGGTGGGCTGCTCACCTTTGGTTTGTACGGCTGTGCCGTCTTGATGAAGTGGTTGTGCCGGGTTTTCTCCTTCTTGTCAGCCTGGATGCTGAAGGCCTCGTGGTTTTTCCGAAGAGAAGGACCGCTGGAGGGGGCGCGACCTGATCGCTATGGCAACGAGACACCCGTTAGACACATTCACAGAGTGTGTGTGTGTGAGTGTGTATGTGAGTGTGTGTGTGTGTGTGTGTGTGTGTGTGTGAGAGTGTGAGTGAGTGTGTGTGTGTGTGTGAGTCTGTGTGTGTATGTGTGTGTGTGAGTGTGAGTGTGTGTCTGTGAGTGTGTATGTGTGTGTGAGTCTGTGTGTGTGTGTGTGAGTGTGTGTCTGTGTGTGTGTGTATGAGTGTGTGTGTGTCTGTGTGAGTGTGTGTGTGTGTGTGAGTGTGTGTCTGTGTGTATGAGTGTGTGTGAGAGTGTGTGTCTGTGTGTATGAGTGTGTGTCTGTGTGTATGAGTGTGTGTGTCTGTGTGTGTGAGTGAGTGTGTGTGTGAGTGTGTGTCTGTGTGTGTGTGTGAGTGTGTGTGTGTGTGTGTGTGTGTGTGTGTGTGTGTGTGTGTGTGTGTCTGTGAGTGAGTGTGTGTGTGAGTGTGCGAGTGTGTGTCTGTGTGTGTGTGTGTGTGTGTGTGTGAGTGTGCGTGTCTGTGAGTGTGTGCGTGTCTGTGAGTGTGTGTGTGTGTGTGTGTGCGTGTGTGTATTACCCGGCTGTTGCCGTGGAGATTGTTGTAGATGATCCTGAAGCGTTTTCGAGTGTAGTTACAGCGATAGGTCCCGCCCATCAGGTACTCGATCACCAGTCCCACGTCAATCAAGGTGATTTTGTAGTTCGGGGGGAGATTTCCCTAAACAACATCAAAGGGATCAAAGACCGCCGGATAAACAGGGATTAATGAAAATGACGGCGGGTCTGGCGAGCAGAGTGGGCAGCACCAGCAGGACCGGTCCAGAACACCGTAAAACTCTACCTGCTTGACGTCTCTGACGAGCTGGAAGAGGTTCGGGTTGTTGGGTGATTGTTTCTGTGGGTAGACAGAGAGAAGAAGAGGTACAGGTGAGCTTCACCTTAGGCAGCAGTGTTACGTACTCTGTCTGACCGTCTGTGTGTACTGACCGTCTGTGTGTACTGACCGTCTGTGAGCGAGTGTACTGACCGTCTGTGTGTACTGACCGTCTGTGAGCGAGTGTACTGACCGTCTGTGTGTACTGGCCGTCTGTGCTGACTGTTTATTAATCAGGTCAGTTCTGAGAGGTCAGTCTCCATGCCGTGTGCAGTGAGTGAGATGCTCTGGTTGACGTGGTTGCTGGAACAGGACCAGTGTGTCTGTCAGTTATAGACGTGTGTGTGCGGGTACCGTGTTGTAAAGCTCCTCCAGCCGTGAGATGGTGAGGAATCGGTGCATGCTGACTCCGTTCTCTATAAGCAGCTTCACAAAATCCACCCGATCCATCACCAGCGCATCCAGCATGGCCTGCTCCAGAGAGTCCACCTGCACATACGGTCGTCACCATCATCACCACCATCATCATCACCACCATCACCATCATCACCACCATCATCATCATCACCATCATCACCATCACCACCATCATCACCATCATCATCATCATCATCACCACCATCATCATCATCACCATCATCACCATCACCACCATCATCATCACCATCACCACCACCATCATCATCACCACCATCACCACCATCATCATCACCACCATCATCATCACCACCATCATCACCATCATCATCACCACCATCATCACCACCACCATCATCATCATCACCATCATCACCATCACCACCATCATCATCACCATCACCACCACCATCATCATCACCACCATCACCACCATCATCATCACCATCATCACCATCACCACCATCATCACCATCATCATCATCATCACCATCATCACCATCATCACCATCACCACCATCATCATCACCGTCACCACCACCATCATCATCACCACCATCACCACCATCACCACCATCATCATCACCATCACCACCACCATCATCATCATCACCATCACCACCATCATCACCACCATCATCATCATCACCATCATCACCATCACCACCATCATCATCACCATCACCACCACCATCATCATCACCATCACCACCACCATCATCACCATCACCACCATCATCATCATCACCATCACCACCATCATCATCATCACCATCACCACTACATTACCACCACAATCATCACCACCACCATCATCCTTAAAATCCTTATGTCCAACACCCTACTTATCACCACACTACACTCAACACCATACTATACTCATCAACCATACAATACTGATCACCATACTATACTCAACACCATACTATACTCATCAACCATACAATACTGATCACCATACTATACTCAACACCATACTATACTCATCAACCATACACTACTAATCACCATACTATACTCATCAACCATAATACACTCAACACCATACTATACTCAACACCATACTCCTTATCATCCAACCATACTATACTAATCACCATTCTATACTCAACACCATACTATACTCATCAACCATACACTACTAATCACCATACTATACTCATCAACCATACACTACTAATCACCATACTATACTCATCAACCATACACTACTAATCACCATACTATACTCATCAACCATAATACACTCAACACCATACTATACTCATCAACCATACACTACTAATCACCATACTATACTCATCAACCATACACTACTAATCACCATACTATACTCATCAACCATACACTACTAATCACCATACTATACTCATCAACCATAATACACTCAACACCATACTATACTCATCAACCATACTATATTCATCAACCATACTATACTAATCACCATTCTATACTCAACACCATACTATACTCATCAACCATACACTACTAATCACCATACTATACTCATCAACCATACACTACTAATCACCATACTATACTCATCAACCATACAATACTAATCACCATACTATACTCATCAACCATACACTACTAATCAATATACTATACTCAACACCATACTGTACTCATCACCATACTATACTCATCAACCATACACTACTAATCACCATACTATACTCATTAACACCCTACTCAACACCATACTATGTATCTGTATGTCTATCTACATGTTTACCCATCAGTGTGCTGCACATCTACCTGCATCAACCAGGCGGGTTTAACACAGTGCCTCCACACGTCTGAACACTAGCCCACCGTTACTACCAGCCTGAGGGATTCAGTTCAGCCCAGAGACCGCACGTCAATCACTACCATTACTGCACGCTGTGTATACACCGGACTCTCGGGTTAAAGTTCAGTATAGCCATCTATTCTGCCGTATCGCCAGTCCAGTCCGGTCAGCAGCTCTACACCCCGACACGGTCCGCCGGAGCTCAGACTGACCTCTGTAAGCTGTTTGTAGTGAACACAGTGCAGCTCAGCCGTGTGGCCGTGTGGCTGCGTGGCCCTGGGGGCAGCTGAAGTTTCCGCTCTTCTATCAGAGGTGACCGCGCGACACTCACCAGTAACTTCTGCCCGTATACGAACACGTGGTCTTTGGCGATGTCCACTCGGTTCCAGGCCAGCGTCAGCACCAGCTGGTCGAACGCAGACGCGTCGGTGCCTGCACACACAAACACAGGCATGTCAGGAGGGCCGCTGTCCCGGTAAGCTACAGCTGGGGGTCTGTATTGACCCAGTAGCTGATCTTTCACCTCGGCAGGACTGTGGCTGCCCTCCGCGAGCCCCCGTCAGTGAGCCCCCGTCAGTGAGCCCCCGTCAGTGAGCCCCCGTCAGCGAGCCCCCCTCAGTGAGCCCCCCTCAGTGAGCCCCCCTCAGCGAGCCCCCCTCAGGCTGTATCCATTCACATAAAGTGACACTAAATGTTCTCCGCACAGCGCTAAACCACGCCCACATTCACCACAGGAGCCGCACACGCAGATCCCGCGGGTCAGAGCAGCGCTCTTGAACCATGCAGACTGGCCTATGAGGTCACAAACCCTGGAGAACCTCCATCCTGCAGACTTGAGCTCCAGCCCTAACCACCCACCCCACCACCTGACCCATCTGATTACGGGACAGGAACCCTCAGGAAGCGGCTCTGCAGGGGGAGGGCTGGGGACGGCATGCTGCTACCACCACCACCACCACGGGCAGTGCCGCAGCATCTCCGGCGGCTCGAGCCGAATCTACTGGGAATCTGGTTCCTGCTGAATGTGGGTTCGTCGGATGCCTGTGGTGAGGTTGGGGCTGTGGGGCTGAAGTGACGGTGTGGAACAGTTTGGGCGGTAAGGAAAGTCCGGTTTGTGATCTAATCCAGCAACGCCGACTCCGCTTCCTCTCCTGGGAACGCCTCTATACCCCAACAGTACACACACAGGAACACACATACGACAGCAGTTGGTTCAGAGCTGGCCTGCTGTAGGCCGAATGGGTGGAGCTAGCCTGCTGTAGGCTGAATGGGTGGAGCTAGCCTGCTGTAGGCTGAATGGGTGGAGCTAGCCTGCTGTAGGCTGAATGGGTGGAGCTAGCCTGCTGTAGGCTAAATGGGTGGAGCTAGCCTGCTATAGGCTGAATGGGTGGAGCTAGCCTGCTATAGGCTGAATGGGTGGAGCTAAACTGTTGCAGGCTGAATGGGTGGAGCTAAACTGCTGCAGGCTGAATGGGTGGAGCTAAACTGTTGCAGGCTGAATGGGTGGAGCTAGCCTGCTATAGGCTGAATGGGTGGGGCTAAACTGCTGTAGGCTGAATGGGTGGAGCTAGCCTGCTATAGGCTGAATGGGTGGAGCTAAACTGCTGTAGGCTGAATGGGTGGAGCTAAACTGCTGTAGGCTGAATGGGCGGGGCTAAAATGGGGTTCCCCTAATCACCTCAAAGTAGCTCCCACATTTTCACACACCACAGCACAACACAGCTGGAATACTCGGGGACCTGAGAGGGAGTGGCTTCCACACGACACCGCACCTGGAACTTCTCAGAAGGACCCCTGAATGGCGGCTGAGGGTCTAAGAAGGCGGGATGGTTAGAATAGCGCCCCCTACCTTTCAGCAGAGCCTTCAGGATGGCCACATCAATATCCTGATGCTCCTCTGAGCCGACGTGGAACACAGTGATCTGTCATCAGGAGAGAGCAGCGTTAGAGCAGGAAGGGCTATAAAGGCTTTATTACAGGTGTACTAGGCTTGTGTAGCTCAGGATTAGGGAAGTGGGGTAAACGGTCTAACACGTCGTGCTGCGGAACGTTCTCCAACACTGTTCCGATTACACCTTATAACCAATGATCCAAATGAGCTCCTGTAGTTGGTGGTGGACTCTGCTGTGACCAGGACAGGCTCAGAGGTGAGGCCTCCAGCGGAGAGGAGCCCATGCTAAAGGTGGATACGGTATAAGGCCTACAGCGCGCAGCGTGCGGAGACCGGGAGGCGGCTCCTCTGGGGTCACGCTAGTGTGAACAGGAAGTGAGCGTGTGGTGCGTCAGTGCGTACCAGCTCTTTGTTCTTCATGCACTCCATCAGGGTCTGGAACAGGTGGACAGCGTCGTTCTGACTCAGGTTGAAGGTCTTTTTGATGGTGGCTATGATGTCAGTCTCAACTCCGTCCGGAAGGCCACTGCGGGGTCAAACATACAGGGATGGTTTACGCAACTGACTGACCACCTAGAGACCACCACCAGGTCCCGATTTAAAGACCTCTGCCTTAGTGTGTGTGTGTGTGTATGTGTGTGTATGTGTGTATATATATGTATGTGAGTGTGTGTGTGTGTGTGTCTGTGTGTATATATATGTATGTGAGTGTGTGTGTGTGTGTGTGTGTGTGTATATATGTGTGTGTGTGTGTATGTGAGTGTGTGTGTGTGTGTGTGTGTGTATGTGAGTGTGTGTATGTGTGTGTGTGTGTGTGTGTGTGTCTGTGTGTATATATATGTATGTGAGTGTGTGTGTGTGTGTGTGTGTGTGTATATATATGTGTGTGTGTGTGTGTGTGTGTGTGTGTATGTGAGTGTGTGTGTGTGTGTGTGTGTCTGTGTGTATGTGTGTCTGTGTGTGTGTGTGTGTGTGTGTATGTGTGTATATATATGTATGTGAGTGTGTGTGTGTGTGTGTGTATGTGTATGTGTGAGAGTGTGTGTGTGTGTGTGTATATATATGTATGTGAGTGTGTGTGTGTGTGTGTGTGTGTGTGTGTATCTGTGTGTATGTGAGTGTGTGTGTGTATATATGTATGTGAGTGTGTGTGTGTGTGTGTGTGTGTGTGTGTGTGTATGTGTGTGTGTATATATATGTGTGTGTGTGTGTGTGTGTGTGTGTGTGTGTCTGACCCGTCGTCCTCGGTCTGCTTGTGGACGTAGGACAGTATGTCTGCAGCCCGACCGGTTCCCTCACAGACCACTACAGGTACGGGGGGGCTCTCCTGCAGGTACTCCAGAACCGTCAGAATCACATTCGGACCGCCCTCAAAGATCAGAGCCACCACCGGCACCCCCTGACCAATACCTGCACACACATCACACACACACATCACACCTCTGTCAGGTGTAGTACAGGTAACGCGTGTGTGTAAAAGGTTAAATATGCTATATGGTACTTTAACGCACAGAATCGCCTCTAAACCGTCTGACTGGAGGAACAGAACCTCCGATAACATCCATAACACAAACCAGTAGCTACGCTCGGAAACACCGGCAATCACTATATACCTATATACTCCATATACCTATATACACTATATACTCCATATACACTATATACGCTATAACTGCAATCACTATATACCTACATACTCTATTTACTCTATATACACTATATACTCCATATACCTATATACACTATATACTCCATATACACCGACCTAACCTATAAAACTGCAATCACTATATTTATCCCTATATACTCTATTTACATATACACTAGGTACTAGTATCACTATATACATATCTATTACACTTATACTCTATATACCTATATACTCTAATTTACTCTATATACTACTACTCCATACTCCATATACACTATATACTTCTATAACTCATATCACTGCAACCTATTATGCACCACTATCAATACTCCTATATACTCTATATACACAGATACACCATATAACTCAATCACTAATACCCTATATCACTCTATATACTCTATATTACACTATATACTCGCATATACACTCAAAGATCATACCTATAGGCACCTACCGGCACATTACACTATATACATACTGCCTATATCCCCCTATATACCAATACCTGCACACACATCACACATCACACCTCCGTCAGGTGTAGTACAGGTAACGCGTGTGTGTAAAAGGTTAAATATGCTATATGGTACTTTAACGCACAGAATCGCCTCTAAACCGCCTGACTGGAGGAACAGAACCTCCGATAACATCCATAACACAAACCAGTAGCTACACTAGGAAACACCGGCAATCACTATATACCTATATACTCTATTTACTCTATATACACTATATACTCCATATACACTATATACGCTATAACTGCAATCACTATATACCTATATACTCTATTTACTCTATATACACTATATACTCCATATACCTATATACACTATATACTCCATATACACTATATACGCTATAACTGCAATCACTATATACCTATATACTCTATTTACTCTATATACACTATATACTCCATATACACTATATACGCTATAACTGCAATCACTATATACCTATATACTCTATTTACTCTATATACACTATATACTCCATATACTCTATTTACTCTATATACACTATATACTCCATATACACTATATACGCTATAACTGCAATCACTATATACTCTATTTACTCTATATACACACTATATACTCCATATATACTATATACGCTATAACTGCAATCACTATATACCTATATACTCTATTTACTCTATATACTCTATATACGCTACAACTGCAATCACTATATACCTATATTTTCCATATACACTATATACTCCATATACACTATATACACTATAACTGCAATCACTATATACCTATTTACTCTATATACACTATATACACTATATACACTATAACTGCATATGATAATATGTACACTTGTCTATACACAACACTAGTGAAAGTGAACCTGTGTAACCCTTCAGCGTGTGAGCGAGAGTGAGCGAGAGTGAGCGAGAGTGCGCGAGAGTGCGCGAGAGTGCGCGAGAGTGCGCGAGAGTGAGCGAGAGTGAGCGAGAGTGAGCGAGAGTGAGCGAGAGTGAGCGCGAGGGCATACGGGCGTGTATCCTCTGCAGGTTGATGTGTTTCTCCAGCTCCCTCCTCAGATTAACCTCGGCTCCGTATTTCCCCACAGTGCCGTCATCCACCAGGACGAAGTGGGAGTGCAGGTTATTTAGAACGTTCAGCTTACTGAGGGGGTTCAGCAGCGTCTGGTAGGGGGCTACCACCTACACACACACACACACACACACACACACACACACACAGACACAGACACAGACACAGACACAGACACACACAGACACACACACACACACACACACACACACACACACACACACACAGACACACAGACACACACAGACAGACACACACACACACACACACACACACACACACACACACACACACACACACACAGACACACACAGACACACACAGACACACACCCACACAGACACACCCGCACACACACACAATTACACCAGTGTATGTAAACTCCATTATACAGACAGATGGAAAGAGAGACGGTGTTGTATGGCATTGTATGGTGCTGTATGGTGCTGTGTGGCGCTGTATGGCACTGTATGGTGGTGTTTGGCGCTGTATGGCACTGTATGGTGCTGTATGGCACTGTATGGTGCTGTGTGGCGCTGTATGGCACTGTATGGTGCTGTGTGGCGCTGTATGGCGCTGTATGGTGCTGTATGGCACTGTATGGTGCTGTGTGGCGCTGTATGGCGCTGTATGGCACTGTATGGCACTGTATGGTGCTGTGTGGCACTGTATGGCGCTGTATGGCGCTGTATGGCACTGTATGGTGCTGTGTGGCACTGTATGGTGCTGTGTGGCGCTGTATGGTGCTTTATGGTGTTGTATGGCGCTGCATGGCACTGTATGGCACTGTATGGCGCTGATAGTGTTGTATGGCACTGTATGGTGCTGTATGGCGCTGCCTGGCGCTATATAGTGTTGTATGGCACTGTATGGTGCTATATAGTGTTGTATGGTGCTGTATAGTGTTGTATGGTGCTGTATGGAGCTGTATGGTGCTGTATGGCGCTGTATGGCACTGTATGGCGCTGTATAGTGTTGTATGGAGCTGTATGGCGCTGTATGGTGCTGTATGGAGCTGTATGGTGCTGTATGGTGCTGTATAGTGTTGTATGGCGCTGTATGGCATTGTATGGTGCTGTATGGCGCTGTATAGTGTTGTATGGAGCTGTATGGCGCTGTATGGTGCTGTATGGCGCTGTATGGTGCTGTATAGTGTTGTATGGCGCTGTATGGCATTGTATGGTGCTGTATGGCGCTGTATGGAGCTGTATGGCGCTGTATAGTGTTGTATGGCGCTGTATGGCGCTGTATGGCATTGTATGGTGCTTTATGGTGTTGTATGGCGCTGCATGGCACTGTATGGCGCTGATAGTGTTGTATGGCACTGTATGGTGCTGTATGGCGCTGCCTGGCGCTATATAGTGTTGTATGGCACTGTATGGTGCTGTATGGTGCTGTATGGCGCTGTATGGCGCTGTATGGCGCTGCATGGTGCTGTATGGTGCTGTATAGTGTTGTATAGCTGTTTGTACTGTATGGGCGGTTTGGTGCTGTACGGTGCTGTATGGCGTGCTGTTGTATTGGGTGCGCTGGGGGGGGGCATGGTGGTACTATATGGTAACTGTAATGTTGTATGGCGCTGTATGGCGCTGCATGGCGCTGCATGGTGGTATTAGTGTTGTATGGCACTGTATGGCGCTGCATGGAGCTGCATGGTGCTGATAGTGTTGTATGGTGCTGTATGGCGCTGTATGGTAGTATTAGTGTTGTATGGCGCTGCATGGCGCTGCATGGTGCTGTATAGTGTTGTATGGAGCTGTTTGGAGCTGTATGGTGCTGTATGGTGCTGTATGGTGCTGTATGGAGCTGTATGGTACTGTATGGTGCTGTATGGTGCTGTATGGTGCTGTATGTTACTGTATGGCGCTGTATGGTACTGTATGGAGCTGTATGGTGCTGTATGGTACTGTATGGCACTGTATGGCGCTGTATAGTGTTGTATGGCGCTGTATGGCATTGTATGGTGCTGTATGGCGCTGTATGGAGCTGTATGGTGCTGTATGGTGCTGTATGGTGCTGTATGGTGCTGTATGGTGCTGTATGGTGCTGTATGGTACTGTATGGAGCTGTATGGTGCTGTATGGAGCTGTATGGAGCTGTATGGTGCTGTATGGCGCTGTATGGTGCTGTATGGAGCTGTATGGAGCTGTATGGAGCTGTATGGCGCTGTATGGTGCTATATGCTGCTGTATGGTACTGTATGGAGCTGTTTGGTGCTGTATGGTACTGTATGGTGCTGTATGGTGCTGTATGGCGCTGTATGGTGCTGTATGCTGCTGTATGGTACTGTATGGAGCTGTTTGGTGCTGTATGGTACTGTATGGTACTGTATGGTACTGTATGGTGCTGTATGGTGCTGTATGGTGCTGTATAGTGTTGTATGGTGCTGTATAGTGTTGTATGGTGCTGTTTGGCGCTGTATGGTGCTGTACGGTACTGTACGGTACTGTATGGTACTGTATGGTACTGTATGGTGCTGTATGGAGCTGTATGGTGCTGTATGGTGCTGTATGGTGCTGTATGGTACTGTATGGTACTGTATGGTACTGTATGGTGCTGTATGGTGCTGTATGGTGCTGTATGGTGCTGTATGGAGCTGTATGGAGCTGTATGGTGCTGTATGGTGCTGTATGGTACTGTATGGAGCTGTATGGTGCTGTATGGTGCTGTATGGAGCTGTATGGTGCTGTATGGAGCTGTATGGTGCTGTATGGTACTGTATGGAGCTGTATGGTGCTGTATGGTGCTGTATGGAGCTGTATGGTGCTGTATGGTGCTGTATGGAGCTGTATGGTGCTATAAAAAGGCCTCACATCTCTTCCGATGAGATCGTTCCTGTTCTCTATCACTCCCCATGGGGCGATGCCGATGGTGCAGATTTTCCGAGCTGATCTGGACGAGTGCTCTTTCAACGCATCACCCACATGTTTCGCCACACCTGGAAAAACACAGGAAACATCCCAAAATCATTACAGCTCTACCTCTGATTGCCTCTAAATCCTTACAGCTCTACCTCTGATTCCCTCTGAATCCTTACAGCTCTACCTCTGATTCCCTCTGAATCATTACAGCTCTACCTCTGATTCCCTCTGAATCATTACAGCTCTACCTCTGATTCCCTCTGAATCCTTACAGCTCTACCTCCGATTCCCTCTGAATCATTACAGCTCTACCTCCGATTCCCTCTGAATCATTACAGCTCTACCTCTGATTCCCTCTGAATCATTACAGCTCTACCTCTGATTCCCTCTGAATCCTTACAGCTCTACCTCCGATTCCCTCTGAATCATTACAGCTCTACCTCTGATTCCCTCTGAATCCTTACAGCTCTACCTCTGATTCCCTCTGAATCATTACAGCTCTACCTCTGACTCCCTCTGAATCCTTACAGCTCTACCTCTGACTCCCTCTGAATCCTTACAGCTCTACCTCTGATTCCCTCTGAATCCTTACAGTTCTACCTCTGAATCGTTACAGCTCTACCTCTGACTCCCTCTGAATCGTTACAGCTCTACCTCTGACTCCCTCTGAATCGTTACAGCTCTACCTCTGATTGCCTCTAAATCCTTACAGCTCTACCTCTGACTCCCTCTATATCGTTACAGCTCTACCTCTGATTCCCTCTGAATCCTTACAGCTCTACCTCTGACTCCCTCTGAATCGTTACAGCTCTACCTCTGATTGCCTCTGAATCGTTACAGCTCGACCTGACTCCCTCTATATCGTTACAGCTCTACCTCTGATTGTCTCTAAATCCTTACAGCTCTACCTCTGATTGCCTCTAAATCCTTACAGCTCTACCTCTGATTCCCTCTGAATCGTTACAGCTCTACCTCTGACTCCCTCTGAATCGTTACAGCTCTACCTCTGACTCCCTCTGAATCGTTACAGCTCTACCTCTGATTGCCTCTAAATCGTTACAGCTCTACCTCTGATTGCCTCTAAATCGTTACAGCTCTGTTTCTGAATAGCTGTGAATCTTTATGGATCCGTTTTTTAAAAACAGCTGTGAGCGCACCATCATTAGCCGTGTTTGTGTCCTGCTGACCCAGGAGGAATTAGCCGCGTGTGACGGTAATGCTTGTTTTTGGTCTGGAGAGAAATCACCGGTGTTACGGTGTAATGTCCCCTGCTCGAGCATCAGCCCTGAGATTTAGAGAGGACCTGTATGTGGAGTGTGAATGTCTGCAGATAATGATGATGTGTAATGCCCTTATAATTACAGCTCAGACCCGCCGTTATTACGGGTTATTATTACGTACGTGTCTGTGTGTGTGTGTGCGAGTGTACGTGTGTGTGTGTGTGTGTGTGTGCGAGTGTACGTGTGTGTGTGTGTACCTGTGACTCCCTGTGCGATCCTTACGTGAGTGTGTGAATGTGTGTGACTGTGCAGTGTACGTGTGATTGTGTGTGTGTCGTTTGTGTGTACCTCTGACTGGTGCGAGTGTACGTGTGTTGTGTGTATGCTGTGAATGTGTGTGGATGTGTGTTTTAAAAACAGGCTGTGTGAGTGCCACCGTGTGGTGTGTTTGTGTGTGTGCTGACTGTGGAGGAATTAGCCGTGTGTGTGTGTGTGTGTGTTTTTGTCTGTGCGAGAAATGTACGTGTGTTGTGTGTGTGTCTGTGCGAGTGTAGCCCTGTGTGTGTGTGTGTCTGTGGCGAGTGTGAATACGCCCAGTGTGTGTGTGTGCGAGTGTACGTGTGTGTGTGTGTGTGTGTGTGCGAGTGTACGTGTGTGTGTGTGTGTGTGACTGTGCGAGTGTACGTGTGTGTGTGTGTGTGTGACTGTGCGAGTGTACGTGTGTGTGTGTGTGTGTCTGCATGTATACGAGTGTGTGTGTGTGACTGTGCGAGTGTACATGTGTGTGTGTGTGTGTGACTGTGCGTGTGTGTGTGTGACTGTGCGAGTGTACGTGTGTGTGTGTGTGTGACTGTGCGTGTGTGTGTGTGACTGTGCGAGTGTACGTGTGTGTGTGTGTGTGTGTGTGTGTGTGACTGTGCGAGTGTACGTGTGTGTG
>JAMWET010002649.1:207500-220384 GCA_024036415.1 Prochilodus magdalenae
GGAATCCCTCTACAGCGGACTGAGATCCGATCACGGAGAGAGCCAGCACCGGGAGAACCACAGCCACGGGAATCAAACAGGTGTCTCCAAGTGCCTGCGTGGGACACAGGTCGTACCTGGCAACCCAACCCGGAGACACAGGTGAGCATACACAGGTGACCCTCCCTGAACCGCGTCACTCATCAGGTGATGCATCAGGACACCTGTGGGAGTAAAGGTACCGGATCGGAACCATCCGGAGGTCATCCGGGTCACGGTATCACACTCAGTCGCTTCTGAGTGTATGGTGACGCGGTCAGTCCCTGTAGAGCACTGACCACCAACAGGTTTCATCAAACAGAGAGTACAACGTCCACCGTCCTCGTACACCGCCCAACGTCCACCACCCAACGTCCACCACCCAACGTCCACCACCCAACGTCCACCGCCCAACGTCCACCACCCAACGTCCACCGCCCCACGTCCACCGTCCTCGTCCACCACCCAACGTCCACCGCCCAACGTCCACCGCCCAACGTCCACCGCCCCACGTCCACCGTCCTCGTCCACCACCCAACGTCCACCACCCAACGTCCACCGCCCCACGTCCACCGTCCTCGTCCACCGCCCAACGTCCACCGCCCAACGTCCACCGCCCAACGTCCACCACCCAACGTCCACCGCCCCACGTCCACCGTCCTCGTCCACCACCCAACATCCACCACCCAACGTCCACCGCCCAACGTCCACCGCCCCACGTCCACTGTCCTCATCCACCACCGAACGTCCACCACCCAACGTCCACCGTCCTCATCCACCGCCCAACGTCCACCACCCAACGTCCACCGCCCAACGTCCACCGCCCAACGTCCACCGTCCTCGTCCACCACCCAACGTCCACCGTCCTCGTCCACCACCCAACGTCCACCGCCCCACGTCCACCGTCCTCGTCCACCGCCCAACGTCCACCGCCCAACGTCCTCGTCCACCACCCAACGTCCACCGTCCTCGTCCACCACCCAACGTCCACCACCCCACGTCCACTGTCCTCGTCCACCGCCCAACGTCCACCGCCCAACGTCCACCGCCCAACGTCCACCACCCAACGTCCACCACCCAACGTCCACCACCCCACGTCCACCGTCCTCGTCCACCACCCAACGTCCACTGTCCTCGTCCACCACCCAACGTCCACCACCCCACGTCCACCGTCCTCGTCCACCGTCCACCACCCAACGTCCACCGCGCAACGTCCACCACCCAACGTCCACCGCCCAACGTCCACCGCCCAACGTCCACCGCCCAACGTCCACTGTCCTCATCCACCATCCAACGTCCACCGTCCTCGTCCACCACCCAACGTCCACCACCCAACGTCCACCATCCAACGTCCACCGTCCTCGTCCACCACCCAACGTCCACCGTCCTCGTCCACCACCCAACGTCCACCGTCCTCGTCCACCACCCAACGTCCACCGTCCTCGTCCACCACCCAACGTCCACCACCCAACGTCCACCACCCAACGTCCACCGTCCTCGTCCACCACCCAACGTCCACCGTCCTCATCCACCACCCAACGTCCACTGTCCTCATCCACCACCCAACGTCCACCGTCCTCGTCCACCACCCAACGTCCACCACCCCACGTCCACCGTCCTCATCCACCATCCAACGTCCACCGTCCTCGTCCACCACCCAACGTCCACCACCCAACGTCCACCGTCCTCATCCACCATCCAACGTCCACCGTCCTCGTCCACCACCCAACGTCCACCACCCAACGTCCACCGTCCTCATCCACCACCCAACGTCCACCGTCCTCGTCCACCACCCAACGTCCACCACCCTCATCCACCACCCAACGTCCACTGTCCTCATCCACCATCCAACGTCCACCGTCCAACGTCCACCACCCAACGTCCACCACCCCACGTCCACCGTCCTCATCCACCACCCAACGTCCACTGTCCTCGTCCACCACCCAACGTCCACCGTCCTCATCCACCACCCACCGCCCACCGCCCTTGTTCACACTGCCCCCTACATTAGACATGTGTTCTGGAGTCAGGTCTGGTCTGGACTGCAGGTGACTAACTGCGGCACCATGATCTGAAGAACCCCCTCCGGTCCAGATGAGGCCGGGAGCAGCATGACCGAGGACCTAAAGCTCCCTCCTGCTCCGAGGGCACTCACTAATCCAGAGCAGAAATGAAACCCGGCAGGATCAGAGGCTCCTCCACCAAACCCACTCCTGTAATCCTGGTGCTGGAGGTGCGGTACCGTCGGGGGCTGGGGCTCGGCCGGAGGGATTTAGGACTGAAGAATTTTTAATTAAACTCCTGATACCCGTCCTCCCTCCGGCCCCGGCACACCAGGGCTCCGGCGGCGCTCCATCAGAGCCGGGAGGGGGAGGAAAACAAGGCCAACTCCGGCGAGACCCCCGCACAGGGAACCACACGTACACACGCCCCACAACCACACAGAGTGAACACTTCCCGAGGTGGTCCGAGCGAGGACATCACAGCGTGGGGATCAGGGGGTCCGGCCGGAGCTGCCCTGTCGGTAACGCCGGAGCTGATATCGGAGTAAACCTGATCAGAGTTAATGTGGAACTTTACTGCTCAGAGCTGGACATGAATATTCATCAGGCAGGCCACAGAGCCCACTGGACTGACCCTGGACTGACCCTCTGGTGACCTGTGCACGCACTGTGCTATAGCCCCCCAGCCCCCCGCTCGGAGAGGGTAGCGAGGCTGGTAGGCGGTCTGTGAGTGCCGCTGGGCTCTGGGAGGAAAGCAGCTCCTAGCCAACAGCACTACCAGCAGTTAAACTACCAGGCTGTCCTGCTCCACCTTAAATGGTGCAGCTGTTACACTCCAGCATTTGACATTTAAGGTGGAGCGGGAAAATCCAAACAAGCAGCTGTAGAATGTCCCCATCAGCCGGTAAAAGCTACACCAGTTTATTTCTCCTCTCTGAACCGTAGACTGACAGGATCAGTATTCACCGAGCTACACCCACAGAAGTCTGTCTCTCAGTATGGCGTCGGGCCGCCGTGTTCGCTAACCCAACACGCCAGACGTCTCGGTATGGAGCTGTAGAGGTTCCTGATGGAGTCCTGTGATAATCCATCCCATGCAGCTTGAACATCCGCACACAGTTCCTGCAGATGGTGCGGTAGGGGTGGAGGTGGTTTAACACCAGGCCTTCTGGCTGTGTGACACCAAACCATTCATCTTGGTGCTGACCACGGTGCCTCCACACACGTGTTCGTTGGGTGTCTCCACCAAGACTAAAGCGGGACTCGTCACTGAAGATGACCCGCTGCCATTCTGAGTCACTCCATGACAGTCTGGTACGACACCACTGCAGTCTTTGGTGACGTGGTGTTAAGGACAGTCGTGGTAACGGTCTGTGTGCATGTAGTCCTGCGTGGTGCAGCCGGCGGACACCACCGCTCGCGGGAGGTCTGTAGTGGTGGTGTTGGGTCAGTCAGGTACAGGGATAAGACCCGTCCTTGGTTAGGTCACGTGTGCGGTCGAGTGTGGAACTGAATCATTAGCATGTCTCACCACGTCACACCTACACACCGGGTTCCACCGTTGGTTCCGTCGGTGTTCCCAGCTGTTCTCCCATGAGCAGTGTACATGTAAGATATGGGATATCAGCCTCATCCCAGAATTCCCGTTTCGGAAAATCCCCATTAAATATGGTGTGAAAATGAGTAAGAGGACCACCACACCGCTACCCTCTGCCCCAGCGACAGCCCACCGGTCCCGATGCGTGTGGGTGGAGTGTTCCAGAAGCGCTGATAAAGCTGAACGCGGGACTGAACACGGTGGGGAACACTATGATATATCGCTCCAAAGGTTCTTTCTCGTTATACTGATGTTCTAGAACACTGATCACCCGCATGGGTCATTACAAAAGAGGTTCCCAAAGGTTCCCTACTGTTAGGACGTCCCAACCATGAATCCGGACCCCCAGGAGCACCGCAAAAACAAACACCGTGAGTCTACCTTCAACTCCAGCTCCAGCTCCTCATCTCCCTGCAGCAGCGCCGAGTACCGGATCATAGCTGCACCCCTCCACCATCGCCAGGCACACTCTAGAACGGCTCTAGCTGGGTCTCCTACCGCGGCTCGGCTCCGGAACAGGCTCTGGGGTGTGAGGCGCTGGAGCGGTTTGGGAGGATGTGAGTCTGTTAAAGGCTGAGCGATCCGCGAGAGGCTCTCTTCCTCTCTTTCTCCTGGGAAAGGTTAATGAGTAAAGGTTCCGGACTCGGGAGAGACATTCATCACCGTGCGGCCCTTTCTCTCGCCGTAACCAGGCACACAGGCATGCGGCCCTGGAGAACCGCTCAGCTGGACTCTCGCACAGACGCACCACTGGAACCACTGCCACTCATCTGCCCACATTCCGGTTAGGGATGAGTCCTGATTTCCTTCGGGATCAATAAAGCTTCTATCAGCCGGAGCGGTAACCGGGTCGCCATGACGCCGCGTACGGCAGTCTGAACGCTCCCCACCAGGGGGAGCTAGAGTTCATCACAGCAGCTCTACCCTCGGGAGGAACCAGGACTGAGAAGCAGAACCACCCTCCTCGGGTCCACACCGAGCCCAGCACAGAGCCTGTACACTGAGGCTCCCGCAGAACCCAGGTACCTAGTGTTTCAGTGGTTCTCTGACGTTCTACATAGAGGGCATGTGACGTCGTTCGCCCAGATGCGGTTCTACACCCAGTGATTCATCAGGTGGTCAGTGGTTCCACATGTTCAGCACACTGTACTCTGACACGATGCATCTCCCTCACCACCTCCCTACCTCACCCTCACCTTCTCTCTCTCTCTCTCTCTCTCTCTCTCTCTCTCTCTCTCTCTCTCTCTCTCTCTCTCTCTCTCTCTCTCTCTCTCTCTCTCTCTCTCCCTCCACCTCCCTACCTCACCCTCTCCCTTACCTTCTCCCTCTCTCTCACCTTCTCCCTCTCTCTCTCCACCTCCCTACCTCACCCTCTCTCTCACCTTCTCCCTCTCTCTCTCGCCACCTCCCTACCTCACCCTCTCCCTCTCCCTCACCTTCTCCCTCTCTCTCTCTCCACCTCCCTACCTCACCCTCTCCCTCACCTTCTCCCTCTCTCTCTCTCCACCTCCCTACCTCACCCTCACCCTCACCTTCTCCCTCTCCCTCCACCTCCCTACCTCACCCTCACCCTCTCTCTCTCTCCCTCCCTCCCTCCATCTGACCCCCTCACCCTCTCCCTCCCTCTCTCCACCACTCACTCTCTCTCACTTCATTCCTCTCCCTCCTTTGAGCCCTCCCCCTCCGTTCCCACACAGGAACAGCCTGGAGAGCGGTTTGACCTCTCTGCTCTGTTGTTGGTGGACTGATAAGATCTAGTACAGGTTCTGTATACAGGAGCAGTAACACGGTTCCACGCTCCACACCCAGCAGCCGGTCATCCTACTGACATTAACATGACCTCATTCAGTTAGCTAGCACACAGAGCTAAAGCTAATCACAACAGAGCACACAGAACCCAAAGAACCCAAACGTTCATTAGTCCAGACTGGGGTCCCGGCTGGAGTAGGGAGAGCTGAGAAGCCCAGACCACCTAAACCTTCTCCAGCTCATTCCGGGGAACCCCAGCCAGAGAGGGGGGAGAGAGAGAGAGAGAGAGAGAGAGAGAGAGAGAGAGAGAGAGAGGGAGAGAGAGAGACACAGAGAGAGAGAGAGAGAGAGAGAGAGAGAGACACAGAGAGAGAGAGAGAGAGAGAGAGAGAGGGAGAGAGAGAGAGAGAGAGAGAGAGAGAGAGAGAGGGAGAGAGAGAGAGAGAGAGAGAGAGAGAGAGAGAGAGAGAGAGAGAGAGAGAGGGAGAGGGAGAGGGAGAAGGAGAGGGGAGAGAGAGAGAGAGAGAGAGAGAGGGAGAGGGAGAGGGAGAACGAGAGGGGAGAGAGAGAGAGCTGAGAGAGAGAGCTGGGAGAGAGGGAGAAGAGAGTAGACGAGAGAGAGGGAGAGGAGAGAGAGAGAGAGGGAGAGGGAGGGAGGGATGGAGAGGGAGAGAGAGGGAGGGAGGGAGAGAGAAGGAGGGAGAGAGAAGGAGGGAGAGAGAGAGAGAGAGAGAGAGAGAGAGAGAGAGAGAGAGAGAGAGAGGGAGGGAGAGAGAGAGACACAGAGAGAAAGAGAGAGAGAGAGAGAGAGAGAGAGAGAGAGAGAGAGAGGGAGGGAGAGAGAGAGACACAGAGAGAAAGAGAGAGAGAGAGAGAGAGAGACTGGTATGTCTATAAATAGCTGTGTGGAGTGACAGAGTGATAGAGAGACGGGCGGCGAGTGTCCGGACGTTCCTATAAGGGCCTTGGTGGGAATAAGCTCCCAGGGCTGTGTCCGATGATCACCCCCCTGAACCTCAGCCCCCCTTTCATTACAGCGCCCCCGTGGTTAGGTGGTAGTACCTTCAGGCTCCTGCAGGTGGCGCTGCACGAGGACGATGGGGCTATAAACCCCTGTGGGGTGGGAGTGAGGGATCCATAGATCGGGAATAGGTGCTACAGAGCAGGGAATGTCTCGGTCCATGTGCGGAAAACGGCTCCAGAGCAGACTTCACCCAACACACCAGCACAACCGCCGCCCCAGAGAGAACCCACCCACTGGAGTGGAACTGGGTGTGCAGGTCTGACGTAGTGGGACTGCAGTGGTGTCCTCCATGAGTCCTCCTGTTAGTGCAGCACCATCGGCAGACGGCTGCACCACGCAGGACTACATGCACACAGACCGTTACCACGACTGTCCTTAACACCACGTCACCGTCACCAAAGACTGCAGTGGTGTCGTACCAGACTGTCATGGAGTGACTCAGAATGGCAGCGGGTCATCTTCAGTGACGAGTCCCGCTTTAGTCTTGGTGGAGACGCCCAACGAACCCGTGTGTGGAGGCACCGTGGTCAGCACCAAGATGAACGGCCTGGTGTCCCTCCACCTCCACCCCTACCGCACCATCTGCAGGAACTGTGTGAGGATGTTCAAGCTGCATGGGATGGATTATCACAGGACTCCATCAGGAACCTCTACAGCTCCATACCGAGACGTCTGGCGTGTTGGGTTAGCGAACACGGCGGCCCGACGCCATACTGAGAGACAGACTTCTGTATGTGTAGCTCAATAAATATTGATCATATCAGTCTAAATTTATCATCAGTTATTGATCCTGGTCACCTTTATCTCCCTTCCCAACACACCTGCACTCCCACACCTCCTCCTGGGTGCGGGTATCGTGGTGATGTTTATCGGCCTCTCAGTGATGATACGTGAACATCATGATGCCGATGCTGAACTGTCTAGTCCCTCATTTTATTACCTATCTAGAACCCAAACAGAGCTCTGTGGAATCAAGACCACCATGAGAACTTCTCCTCAGCCTCCTGCTACATCACCACCGTTCTGGTTCCATCACCCCGCTGCTCCGCCCACTAATGAACCGCGCGAGGGTCACTGCGTAACCACGGCAAACTTTGTTCCTTCCTGAGCTGAGCTGTAATCTACTGTCCCTCGTCCCCGAGCCTCGGCCCTTATCTCCGCCCGCATCTGCAGCGCTCCTGATAACCCCACCCGTCCGGCTCATTTACGGGGGTTATATAAACGATAGGGATTCACCTGCACCGAGAACCAGATCAAACAGATTCCCGCCAACCGTAAAACCTTTACTACACCCGGACCTGCTCGGTACTCCGGCACCGCCATCCCGACAGGCCGGGGTGCAGCGCTCACGTCGCAGGACGTGCGGCCTCAAACAAGGCAAGAACAGCCCAACACGTCCCTCTGCACCCACACGCTGCACCCACACGCTGAATCCACACGCTGAATCCACGGACACACGGAGAGCAGCCGCCCGGCGCTCCCCATCTCAGAACAACCGGACAGCGCCAGCGTTCAGAGGACGAAGGCTCGCTGGTGTCCCCCGTCCCAACTGAGCGCCGCGGTGCGAGGTGTCTGCGTGTTTACGACATCCTGAGTTTTCCACCACCTGATTCCACTTCCCCGGCGGTCCTGGGAACGCCAGGAGAGTTAAACTTTCCCCAGCGCTCATCCTTCAGCCTGTAACGAGTAACGAGCGCACGCTGTAATAACTCACTGATCCCCGTCCGGAGGAGAGATCAGAGCTTTGGACCTGGAACACAGGGTCATACGGAAAATCGGAGAGACGAAGGAATTCCGGCTTGGGCACGGCGCGGTTCACAGATCACAAACTTACAGTGCCCGTCACTAGCGGTCTCGGTTCACTGTGTGCAGCTAACCTCACACTTCTTTAAGGTGGGTCGTGTACTGCAGCAGGTCCACCGCTCAAGGTCACAGGTGTTACTCGGTTCAGGTGTGCTCCACTTCAGGTAGCTTTTAAACTAACCCTGCTAACACTGCTAAAGCTGCTAACGCTTCTAATGCTGCTAACCCTGCTAACGCTTCTAACGATGCTAACCCTGCTAACACTTCTAATGCTGCTAACCCTGCTAACGATGCTAACCCTGCTAACGCTTCTAACCCTGCTAACACTGCTAACCCTGCTAACACTGCTAACCCTGCTAACGCTTCTAACCCTGCTAACGCTGCTAACCCTGCTAACGCTGCTAACGCTTCTAACCCTGCTAACGCTTCTAACCCTGCTAACGCTTCTAACCCTGCTAACGCTGCTAACCCTGCTAACGCTTCTAACCCTGCTAACGCTGCTAACCCTGCTAATGCTGCTAACGCTTCTAACGCTGCTAACCCTGCTAACGCTTCTAACCCTGCTAGCGCTGCTAACCCTGCTAACGCTGCTAACGCTGCTAACACTGCTAACGCTTCTAACCCTGCTAACGCTGCTAACACAGCTAACCCTGCTAACGCTGCTAACGCTTCTAACGCTGCTAACGCTGCTAACCCTGCTAACGCTGCTAACCCTGCTAACGCTGCTAACGGTTCTAACCCTGCTAACGCTGCTAACCCTGCTAACGCTGCTAACCCTGCTAGGCTAGTTGGCTAACTACATTTACGACCTTTGGCTCTTATCCGGAGCGAGTTCCTGCTGAAGAAGAAGATCAGAGCAGATCCTGAGAGCACTGGATCACTTCCTGTTACCCCACAGATATGATCCACTGGATCCTCTACTCAGCACATACAGCACATCTTGAATTTCCCTCTGGGATCAATAAAGTATCTATCTATCTATCTATCTATCTATCTATCTATCTATCACCAGGTCTGAGATCCGTGTCTTACTGGGTTCTCCTTACCTGCTTTTAGAACCCTGTGTGACAGTCTGCAGAACTAGAGAACATTCTAAGAGGTTCCCTGCGGTTCTCCGCTCCGGCTCTGTGGAGGGAGACCCCGCGCTGCTGGATCGGAGCCATCTGGCAGGAGATCGGCCCAACACCACACTACAGTGTTACATTACAGTCCAAACACGCGGCCGCTCCGCCGGCTCCAGCGCCCCACACGGCCCGGATCACGGATACGGGAAAGAATCCAGCTGCGGTGGGCTGGGTTACAACACACACATCTCCACGGACCGCCTTAACTTCCCAGAACTCTTCCCAGCACCCATCATCTCTAAGGGGGCCACAGTCTCCACAGAGCAGCCGGAGCGTTCCCTCTTCCACTCCAGGGAACCGGGAACGCCGCCAGTGATTCCCACGTGGTGCACAGGGTGCTGCTAATGCACCTGATTTATGATAGGTCAGGTGCTCAAACCCGTAAGCCCAGAATTCCCAATCAGACTCAACATTCCCGAGTAGCATCACTAGCAGTTTTCCGGTTCACTTGGCGTGTTCCCGGGGAACCAGCGGTAGTCCTGATCCCATTTCTGAACCAAACCCCCACCTAGTACTCCTGCACATCACCCCTGGGCGTGTGGATTCAGCCGGGCCTGGCGTTTGGTTAAACAGCGGGACCCTCAGGGACCTGAACACCACACAGCGGACCAAATCCAGAACCAGCCCCGAGCTCACGCTCCCCCGTCACCCCTACAGTCACACTCAGGGTCTCTCACCCATCTCTGTCTCTCTCTCTCCCTCCCTCTCTCACCCATCTTTCTCTGTCTCTCTCTCACCCATCTCCCTCTCCCTCTCTCTCTCTCTCCCTCTCTCCGTCTCTCTCTTCCTCTCCCTCTCCCTCTCCCTCTCCCCCTCCCCCTCTCTCTCTCTCTCTCTCCCCGTCTCTCTCTCTCTCTCTCTCTCTCTGGACAGGCATTACAATAAGCTGAGGCATGTGACACTCTTAAGTTACTGTGTGCAGAAAAACCTATCCCCCCGGCCCCCCGGCCCCCCGGCCCCCCAGAGCAGAATTCCCTCCAGTTACATACTCCAGCATCTTCAGATCCGGTCCGGTTAACACGGGATCGTCTCGGCACAACTGGAGACCCGGCATCAGGGAACCCGGTCACAGGGAACCCGGTCACGGGGGAACGCGGACACAGAGGAACCCGGTCACAGGGAACCCGGTCACAGGGAACCCGGTCACAGGGGAACGCGGACACCGGGGGAACCCGGCTACTGAACATCTCCATGCGGTTTGAGAGGAGTGTGTGGTGATGCAGGTTAGCACCGATCCACACGCTGTAGGCGTCTGTAGATCCGCTGTGCTGTACCGAGGATCAGTCCGACATGTGACTCACGCGCTAAGGCCCGTAGCACAAAGGCTAGTGCTAAACCCCGAGCGCTAACGTGCACACACTCCACCGCAGGCCAGGCTAACGCTAAAGCACATACCAACAGCGTGGGTATTAAAGCTCACCGCCCGGCACCAGCATCTCCAAAACAGAACCTACACACGGGAGCACCAAACACCAACACTCCAAACAAATCAGGAGCATTTCTATTGGTCCGCTCGCCACCCAGAACCGGCACAGTGTAAACGGCAGCGGCTCATTTCTAATCGCACCAAACATCAAAACCACTACAGGTAACACCTCCGCCCCTTAAACCCGGAGCCCTGCACCACGCCCGTCACCGGCCGGCGGACACACGGGCCCTTTAACCGGCCGGCCCGCTCTAATGAGGGGTTCTGCAGGGCTCAGCGCTAAACCCCGTAATCAGACAGGAGTGTTTATCGCCCAAATCCCACTGTAATGACAATAAAGCGGCTTTTCAGCCGTGACATCACCACCTGCTGCTCGCAGAGCCCATCAGGACCGCCTCACCTCACCTGCGCCTCCGCACAGGCCCCTCCCACCCGCTATTACACATCTATTACCGCTCTACTACACACACAGTGTAATAACACAACCTGCCCAGCTCTGAGGGAGTCCGGCCTGCGGCCTGCGCGGGAGCTCCTCTCAGTGTTCCCTCTACAGCTCGGCAATAAACCCGTAACAGCGCTACAGCCCACCGACCGCACCACCACACACAGCTCCCTCACATACAGACCCGCCCAACCGCCGAGAGACCAAACCTCACACACAACACCACCCGAGCGGGAGGCGCAGCGGTACGAACACAGCACCTGCTACACAAAGCTGTTCTACGGCCCGCGCCGGACTCCCACTCCGGTACGGCCCGCGCCGGACTCCCACTCCGGTACGGCCCGCGCCGGACTCCCACTCCGGTACGGCCCGCGCCGGACTCCCACTCCGGTACGGCCCGCGCCGGACTCCCACTCCAGACTCCCACTCCGCTACGGCCCACCCCGGACTCCCACTCCAGACTCCCACTACGGTACGGCCCACGCCGGACTCCCACGCCGGACTCCCACTCCGGAACGGGCCGCGCCGGACTCCCACTCCGGTACGGCCCGCGCCGGACTCCCACTCCGGTACGGCCCGCGCCGGATTCCCACTCCGGTACGGCCCGCGCCGGACTCCCACTCCGGAGGGGCCCGCGCCGGACTCCCACTCCGGAACGGCCCGCGCCGGACTCCCACTCCGGTATGGCCCGCGCCGGACTCCCACTCCGGTACGGCATCACCATCATGTAAACTCTGACTCTGGAATGTTCCCTCACCATTCCAAAGGGTTGTCCAGGTAGGGCCCTCCAAAAACTGATGTGGAGGGAGCAGGGGTCTGGATTAGCCTGGAATAATCAGGAAGCTCGCCGGTGAGGAGCGTGAGAATAATAACCTGCTGTGATCCGCGGAGCCGGACGAGCTGTACGGATTAGATGCGGTGTAATGATTTACAGCTCGGGATCAGGGTCCTCCGTCTCCGTGACTGGCCCCGGCTACAGCGTTCCAGACATTAAAGTACAACCACAGCACAGACAGGACGCGACATTCCGCACACAGGAGGAGGAACTTAGCCTAGCGAGCAGCTACAGACCCGGACAGAGCCTCGGAGGCGGAGAAGCCGAGAGTCCCTGTCTAGTGAACTTCCCTGCTGATACGGAGATCCATAAACTCCAGCGTCCGTATCTATGCCCAGGCGTGTGCGGAGCAGCAGGAAAACAGGAGCAAACCGGAATCACAAGCGTTCGGGGTAAACAGGGCACTGAACCCACTGAGCGCGCTCTGGTGTTAGTTCTACAGTCACATGGCTACGCCCTGCCGGGTGTCTACACCCCACCGGGTGTCTACGCTCCGCCGGGTGTCTACACCCCACCGGGTGTCTACGCTCCGCCGGGTGTCTACACCCCACCGGGTGTCTACGCTCCGCCGGGTGTCTACACCCCACCGGGTGTCTACGCTCCGCCGGGTGTCTACACCCCACCGGGTGTCTACGCTCCGCCGGGTGTCTACGCCCCCTCGGGTGTCTACGCTCCGCCGGGTGTCTACGCTCCGCCGGGTGTCTACGCCCCCTCGGGTGTCTACGCTCCGCCGGGTGTCTACGCCCCGCCGGGTGTCCAATCCTCCCACCCAAAACAGCCTCACATTGGGAGTCTAGAGTACGGGACTGAGCTGACTCTGAGCTGACTCTGAGCTGACTCTGAGCTGACTCTGAGCTGACTCT
>JAMWET010002650.1:5000-12500 GCA_024036415.1 Prochilodus magdalenae
GTCTAAGTGGAATATTTAAACCTAACATTTTAGAAAAATTAAAAGGCAAAAAAATAAATAATAACTAATAATAAATAAAATAATAATTTAGAAAGTTTCATGGTGATCCCTAGTAGTTTTGATTTTTCTACACTATTCAGCTGTATTAGAATTATAATCAGAATCAGAATCAGTATCGGTATCAGTATCAGAATCAGAGGTATTTTCACTCATCCAAGGAATTTGTCTTAGCTCACAGAGAGTAACAGCATTTCACACAATACAAACACACACACACAAACACACACACAAATACCTTACTTACCTGTAAACTACAATAAATAAAAAGTGTAATTAAATAAATAATATATAATAATATAACATTGTATTAGTGTATATAATTTATAATAATAGTGTATATAATAATAAGAGAATTATTAAAATCTTTCACATAATATATAACAATAATAATAGTAATAGTAATAGTTATAGTAATAGTAATGGTAATATTATTATTATTAATAATAATAATAATAATAATAATAATAAAAATAATAAACACAAAGTGTAATTTTTATTTCACATGTGCGGAAAAGAGGCACTTCACAGAAAACAATGCACAATAAATTTTATAATAATTGAAGACTTTTATTTTGAAAAAAATTCTGTCACTGCAATGGCATATTACTCAACATTACTATCATGTCAAACAGGTACACTTTATTAATGTCAATTGAAACACATTATAAGAATGTTGATTTAAAGAGTCGTAAACGTGTTATAAAGTATTTTGTAAGTTGTTATAAATGTTTTATTTACACACCCCTCAGGTAAAGTGTTAGCATCTGTCCTTGGTTGGACTGATTCATCACTATGCTGTGATACTGTGTCAGTGATCAATGAAGGGGAATAATACGTGGCACGTTGCGTTTCTCCAGTCAGCTGTGCTGTCAGCTGGTCTAGCGTGTTCATCGTATTGGTGATTACCCTCGATCAGCTGCAGACGAGAAGGTATTGTCTGGATGTGGCAGTGTGTGTTTCACAGAGGTGATCAGAAAGCCCTGGCAGGGAATAAAGAGGCCTAATGTTCGACTTGCCGGAGTAATCTCCCGAGATTCCTGGTGCGAGTTCAGCAACAATTTAAGATCTGCATTACGCGTCCGACTGGTGTTGAGCTTTTGTTGTTGCCTATGATAAATGAAATTAATACATGCATTAAATGTTTGAAAGGGCGGCATGAATAATGCATGACTCGCATGCGGATTAAAAGCGATTCTTTTCTCTTTTTTTCTCCGACATTGATCAGTACACAAATCCAGGACAAGCGGAAATGAATTTTTTAGAAGCTTTCGTCTGTGGGCTCTAGAACTGAGGAAGCATGGGAAGCACGAGGGCCCGCAGTGAATATCTGACCTGCTTCCAGTGAAGATTCTGATGTTTGTTTGTGTTGTTGTGCAATCAGCTACAAATCAAACACGGAGCAACAAACCCACAAGAACGCTGGCAAAATCCCATAATCAAAAACCAGACCCAAACCTGATACGCTGGCCATCATTCCTGCAGGTCATTCTAACTGACCTTCAGCAGTGAACTGTCTCAGAAGTGACATTATGTGGTCTGATTGTCCATAATGCACGGATGCTAATAGCTAGCATTAGGACACATTGAGTCATATTTATAAGTGATCATGTCTGAATCCTTCGTGGTTTGATCGCCCTGCCTCTTTCTCATAAACCCGGTTTACAACTCAGTCGGTTCCAAAGACTGTGTTCTGGATAAGGAACATACTTACTGCAAACATGGAGATCAGATCAGGAGCAATATGTCATGCAATACTATCAAGTGAGCACCAGATAATCTCAGGGGCACACCAGGCACTACCGGCTGAGCAACAGATAATCTCAGGTGCACACCAGGCACTACCAGCTGAGCATCAGATACTATCAAGTGCACACCGGATACTATTAAGTGAGCACCAGATAATCTCAGGAGCACACCAGGTACTACCAGCTGAGCACCACATACTATCAAGTGCACACCAGGCACTACCGGCTAAGCACCACATACTATCAAGTGCACACCAGGCACTACCAGCTGAGCACCAGATACTATAAAGTGCACACCAGGCACTACCAGCTGAGCACCAGATACTATAAAGTGCACACCAGGCACTACCAGCTGAGCACCAGATACTATAAAGTGCACACCAGGCACTACCAGCTGAGCACCAGATACTATCAAGTGAGCACCAGATAATCTCAGGTGCACACCAGGCACTACCATCTGAGCACCAAATACTATCAAGTGAGCACCAGATAATCTCAGGTGCACACCAGGCACTACCATCAGAGCACCAAATACTATCAAGTGAGCACCAGATAATCTCAGGTGCACACCAGGCACTACCATCTGAGCACCAAATACTATCAAGTGAGCACCAGATAATCTCAGGTGCACACCAGGCACTACCATCTGAGCACAGGATACTATCAAGTGAGCACCAGATAATCTCAAGTGCACACCAGGCACTACCATCTGAGCACCAAATACTATCAAGTGACCACCAGATAATCTCAGGTGCACACCAGGCACTACTAGCTGAGCACAAGATACTATCAAGTGAGCACCAGATAATCTCAGGTGCACACCAGGCACTACCACCTGAGCACCAGATACTATCAAGTGCACACCAGCTACTACCAGGTGAGCACCTGATACTGAACACCAGCTACTACAAGCTGAGCACCTGATACTATCATCTGAGCACCAGATCCTATAAAAACACACATTTGTCAGATAATATCTGGTGCTGACCTGATTTTGGACTTTTTTTTTGGACTGCACCAGCTTTAAAAAATATATGGAAAATATTTTTCACTCTGAAAAACAAAGCACACTATGTCCCAGCTCAACCATATTATTTTTCATTCCTCAGCTCAATATCATATGTTGTTTGTTTTTTTTTGCATATATTATCAATTTTTACGGATACTTACAGGATCATGGGACATGTGACATCACTCGTCTACCAGCTAACCGCAGGTCCTGTCTGTCTGACTTACGAATGGCATTCAGGGGAGTGTAGCAGTCGTGTTATATAGGTTTGATTATAAATTTTACTCTGTTCTAGTATTGTGACCACCCCCCACACCCCACCCTGTATAACACTTTCGCCAAGATCTCTTCCCTGGCTCCCTGTTGAGAATAGGATCTAATTCTAGATGTGCTTCTTTCATTTCAGTGGCCGCCCAGGCTGATTTGGACCTTCTCCTGCAGCTAAGGACTCCTTCAGGGCCACAAGGCTTTCCAGGCCAGCCGGAACCTCTAATGGGAACCTCTGAGCGGGTTTGTAAATGGCATTTAAATCAGTAATCATGCACATGCATACACTCTATCACTGTCCCCAAAGTTTACAACTTTGATTGCTTGGGCCCAAAAAAGGAGAACGGCATATGCAGCACACAAGGCATGGCAAAATAGTATTTCTGGGTTTAAAAATATATGAACATTTGTGAGTCACATGCAATTATATGCATTCTGCACAAACTCTATGAACTCTCCTTTTCCTAGAAATAGCCGTTCATCTGCTGGTCGTACTTAAGATGGAAGACAAAAATAGGAAGCCAAACAAATGCTGAAAAAAAAACCAACAACCCCGCTAGCACTGTTTCTCCCATTGCATGTTTGTGGTCATTTCGCACTGGTATTGAAATACAGTTCAGCTGTGCTGAAGCTAGGCCGGCACAGAGTTACTATGATGCTATGAATGTGCTATGACAGCAGAACCTTACATTACACACAACTGCAAGTTTTACCCATGTAAACATGATCAGATACACCACACGTTTATTAGCATACAGTCTTAATAGCCATAGAAGTCTGAATATTGGTTTTGGCAATGTTGCTGGGTTTCATTGCACAACATGTCCAAGAATCACCCACTCGTAATATCCAAGGCTCGTTTGACTGGCAATGAAAATTAACCAAGACCCTTTTATGGATGCCATGTAAATTCTCCAACTGAGAATACTTTACGTGAAGGGTGTCTACATAACGTTCATAACATAAACTGTGTGAAGTTTTTATGAACGTGTCTGTATTGATGCTCAAATTGGATTTCAAAGTGCCTTCTGTGGTACTTGCAGCACGACAGTGGCGAAGAGTGCAAATCTAGAGCTCAAAGTGTGTAGGATATACACTCATCACCAAAAGAACGCTTGCACCCAGAAGGAGGTGTGGGAGTGCAGGTGTGTTGGGAAGGAAGATAAAGGTGACCAGGATCAATAACTGATGATAAATTTAGGCTGATATGATCAATATTTATTGAGCTACACATACAGAAGTCTGTCTCTCAGTATGGCGTCGGGCCGCCGTGTTTGCTAACCCAACACGCCAGGCGTCTTGGTATGGAGCTGTAGAGGTTCCTGATGGAGTCCTGTGATAATCCATCCCATGCAGCTTCAACATCCTCACACAGTTCCTGCAGATGGTGCGGTAGGGGTGGAGGTGAAGATGACCCACTGCCATTCTGAGTCACTCCATGACAGTCTGGTACGACACCACTGCAGTCTTTGGTGACGGTGACGTGGTGTTAAGGACAGTTGTGGTAACGGTCTGTGTGCATGTAGTCCTGCGTGGTGCAGCCGTCTGACAATGGTGCTGCACTAACAGGATGACTCATGGGGAACACCACTGCATTGGTATCTGTTGGGTCAGTCAGATACAGCGATGAGGAGCACCTTGCTTATGTCACATGTGCTGCCGAGCAAGAAACTTTATTTATTCACAATGTAAAACCAACCCACCAAGTTTCCCTCCTGTTGGTTGATTCCTTCTAGGTGAGGCTATTTGTGCAACTACCAACCCATGTGATAGATTGATGATGTCTGGACACACAAATCCAAACTAGTCACCTCAAAATATCTGATCTTAGAAATTAACCCTATTTGTTTGCACCCTGAACACACAGCCCCAAAATCCAGAAACTGACCAATGATGAAGACCTGGGTGATTGACTGGAGCTCTCGTCTTTCTTTGCCCACCTACCAAGAGTACCAACCGGTTTATAACTACGGCATAAGTGACGTCTGGTCATCCAATTGGGTTCTCAGTCTTTACATCCTTCCATCATGTCGGAGGGAGTGGGAATCAAGACTGTGCACCACGGGGCACCATGTGAGTTTAGCAACAGCTTTAGATCAACTGCAGGGTTATCATTTAGAGAGAGAGGGAGGACGAGCGAGAGATTTGGCCTGGTGTACACAATTTGTCAGTTGTAGTTATGGTCTTTTAAGCCGTCAATGTGTAAACCCTCATATCTCTTCTCTCCCTCCGGGCTACCCGTCCTCGCTCACTACTGACAACTGACTTAACGAACTTGGTCTGGGGGGAAAAAAGACAGAATTTTCTTTCACGAGTCTTCCTCCGAGTGAGGAAAAGCCCTAATTCTTCTAAAGGGATAGAGAGAGAGAGAGAGAAGCTGTCGAAGAAAGCGAGAAAAAGAAAATCCCCCCCCAAAGACATTTCACATCCAGAGAGTATGAAATATTAAACGTGTTCATTATATCCTCAATTTTTTGCCGTTATTTCGTCGCGGCCCCGCCGTCCCTGACCGTGCCGTCCTTTTGCTGGCAGGGTCCCTTCCGTAAGTGTCCTGCAGAGAGAAATCTCTCCTTTATTATTTAAATCCCATGCATAAGGCTCTATAGCCTTTCCTCCAATCAGAGTTCCGCCACGGCCTGCCAAACGGCCAGCATCTGATTGGCAGCTTGATATACACGCGTGAAGATTCGAGGTAGGTGATGATACGAGATAAGAGAGAGAGAGGGAAAGAGTGTGCGAGTAAGAGAGAGGAGGCAGAGCTTTCCTGCCACTGGACCCTCGGACTGATTTATTGGGGTCATTGGCTAGGAGGGAAGGGAAAGCGGCGAAAAGAAGTTGAGAGAGCGCAAAAGAGAGAGGATAGAGCGAGTGGAGGGAGAGAGAGAGAGATGGGAGGGGAGAGGGGCGCTGAGGTTTCGATTGCACAGTGTAAAAGTAGCTTTGGGTAATTGGAAGTGCGTCAGTGGGCTGTGTCCAGGCCTGTATTTGCCTGTCAAGCGCGTGGCGGTTTGTGAATTTATCTTGAATACGTGGTTTTTGTCAGGATAAAAGTTTTATGTGCCGGGGTGTGTGACAAATCGCATTGCAAATGTTGTTTTTATCCCTCGCAGGATGAGATGACCCTCTGAGCAGTCCCGGCGGGAAATCAAGCCTTCAAAAATCTATTTTGATGGCTGAATCTCGTCCTAGCCGCCAAAACATGCTAGCGCGCACACCATTCCCGTGTACGCGTAGCTGCAGTACACGCGCAAGCAGAACGGGGGATGTCACGTTGTTGAATTTAGTAAAGAGGGGCATCACGCGCGCACGTGCGTGATTCCGTGCGAGTTTAGGCGCTCGTCGGGTTGATCCCGTGTGATGAGTTTATGGCTCCGTTCCTGTGACAGACACCTCGTCTTCTGAGATTTTTCAGATTGCCTGATGTTCCAGATTTTTCCGTTAATGCGATCGCATGCTTACGATTATTCAGTGATGGAGTAAAGGGCTGGATTACGACGCGGCGTGTGGAATCATGTTTTGAAAGTCTAAGCTAAAACAGCAGCAACAACAAGCTTAGGAAAAGTGCACTCAGTGAAGAAAACCGCGCTAAGTGACTGTGCAGCGTAGAGCCTTGCTACGGCATTCTATGGAAAAATCGTTTTCACTATACATGTGGAATCCTGGGAACAGGCTTCGTTTTCCCACAGAGTCTAGTGAAATAAGGGAATTGGGACTTCAACCAGAGACGGGTTCTTGGTGAGGAAACAGAAGGTGGGGGTTCTAGCTTTTACTGGCAGATAAGTGAGCGTCTGGTTCATAAGAACAAGGTCCAGCAGCAAAACACACAGGACAACACAGCTACAGACGGGCAGAGGGCCAAAACCCGCTCTCTACTGACCGTGATGAGCGCCACCACTCATTCCAATGTCCGCTTACCCACCGTATAGATGATGACCTCGTGGGTGACCTTATCAGTAAGAGAACGGTACGAGGGTGGCTGGGGTGAACCGCACAGCGAGCATGGTTCTAAAAACAGGCTTCTGGAGGTCATTAGTGATTTTCTAAATACACAGATCTAATACAATATCTGATCTGGAGTTTGGGAGACATGGTTCCAGTAGTGTAGAGAATCAAACAGAACCAACACCAACCCAGAACCTGCACACCTAGAGACACTGATCATTCTGAGGTGGTCTCTTAAAATTTCCCAGAGTTATATATCATTGCTGTCCAATGAAAAACATGTATCTCCATTTTTGACGATTTTCACTTTTATGCATCATTGGATCACATGAGCTGCTGTTTACACTGTGTGTGAATTTCATGATGAATGGACCAACAGAAATGGCCAAAAGATCGCTTGGAGAAAATCTGGTTCCATTGACTTGCATTGGAATTAAATTGGGTTTTGGCCTCTCCTGTAAAGTTGCTAATTTGGAG
>JAMWET010002650.1:17500-32500 GCA_024036415.1 Prochilodus magdalenae
CCGTTCATCTTGGTGCTGACCACAGTGCCTCCACACACGGATTCGTTGGGCGTCTCCACCAAGACTAAAGCGGGACTCGTCACTGAAGATGACCCGCTGCCATTCTGAGTCACTCCATGACAGTCTGGTACGACACCACTGCAGCTGAGTTAGCTTTATTGCTAGTTAGCCAGCTAGCCGTCTGAAGAATGTCAAAGAATATGGTATATGCACAGTTTTTGACCTGCACAGGCATAAACTAATTAGCATGCTGGCCAGCTAGATAGCTGACTTTTCAGCCAGCATGGTCCCCTTAATTTCCAACTAGGTTTTGAATATGTAGTACAGTTAGACAGTTGAGTGTACACAAAATTAATAATGAGTATGAGTAATGAGTATGGTAATAAAGGGCACTACTGTCCCACAATCCAATAGGAAATGGAAAGGAAGGAACTCCTCATGTCTGGCAAATGCTAAGAACTCTTCTTTATATATCAAGTCAACTTAAAATATCTCTTCATGTTGACATTCATAGCGATATTACACAACTGCTGTTTGCTAAAGCTTTCATCATACCTAAAAAAAAAATGTTGGATCAGCGTATTTCTACCAGCAGTTGGCATAACACAAAAACACGAATGCAAATCACTGCCTTTATTGTTCTGATGCCCTGGTGTTTAGTTTATGGAGTGTTTAATAAATGCTCATTCCTCTAATAGACACAGTACTTACATAGAACACCATTGACTAGGGTTGAGTTCTGGAGCGAACAACAGAAGCCTGGACCCACTACCAGACTCAGGAACGTCGAAGGGTTAAATTGTTCAGCTGTAGATGAAAGCTGAGAAAAAGTGAGGCCATTTATTCCGACTGAAAGTTCTTAGATTGCAAATGAACCAGCAGGTGGATTACATCCCTTGTGGGATGGATATATCCACCAGCAGGTGTGATGGAGTTGGCACTCTATCAAAATCCCACAGACTGTCTTAAGTGGTATATCCTGACAGATGAATATTGATGTATAGTAAAACCCACTGCAGTAAAATCCACTTTAATGAATCTGTTGTTTGCACATGATATGAGTCATGCGTCCGTAAGACACTAACGCTGATAAGCGGTTGTAAAAGTTGAACGCAGTTTGTTAAGGCCAGGGCAGCCATGAATGTGGGTAACACATTGTTGTATGGACCAATAGGTTTGGGGTTTCACTGGGATACACTTTTGGGATATATTCTTTTGATTTATCGGCCCAGTAGCTGGAAAACCGATTGGTCTAATGCCCATCCATGGTCCTATTTTACCATTCCAATCAGACACTATACAGAGGGACCAGTTCACGCAAGACTGAAGCCTAACTCATACTAAGCAGTAGGTGGGACTAATGGGTGCCGTCTATTATAAAATACTATTATATAAATATTAAACTTTAAAATGCTAGACAACAACCATTCTTAAACCCAGAAACATGATGCCCCCTGACAACATATGCAGTTGCAGTGCTCAAAAGTTTACATACCCCGGCAGAATTTTTGCTTTCTTGGCCTTTTTTCTGAGAATATGAATAGTAACACAAAAACTTTTTTCCACTCGTGGTTAGTGGTTGGGTGAAGCCATTTATTGCCATATTACTGTGTTTTCTCTTTTTAAATCATAATGACAACCAAAAATGTCCAAATAACCCTGATCAAAAGTTTACATACCCCAGTTCTTAATACCCTGTATTACCTCCTCTAACGTCAATGACAGCTTGAAGTCTTTTGTGGTAGTTGTGGATGAGGCTCAAACAGTTGTTGTGTTATCATTCATATTCTCTGAAAAAAGTCCAAGAAAACAAAAATTCTGCCTGTACACTACATTGTGTGCCGCTTTTTAATGTCTATAATCGTTGTGTAGTAACATGTTAACAAAACCCGCAAAGACAATGTAACGTCATCTAAGTTATAATTAAAATCACAAATATACAGAATATTATAACAACGTATTAATTACTATGTTATGCAGCTACACACATGAGATAGATGGTGTTATATGAACTCTTAGGTCTGAACTATCAACATGTAAATTAACTGTACCTACGTAAATACCTAAACTGCCAGTGGTGGACAAAGAACACCAACCCTGTAGTTGAGTTAAACTGATCCCCAAGGTAAAGTACCTCTCCAGTGTCAGTTCCTCCCTTTAGTCCTCCACTGGAGTAACAGTACTGAAGTATGTACCTTCAGATGTACTTAAGTATGGAGAGTACCAGTGCTAAAGTATGTACCTTCAGATGTACTTAAGTATGGAGAGTACCGGTACTAAAGTACGTACCTTCAGATGTACTTAAGTATGGAGAGTACCAGTACTAAAGTATGTACCTTCAGAGGTATTTAAATATGGAGAGTAACAGTACTAAAGTATGTACCTTCAGATGTACTTAAGTATGGAGAGTAACAGTACTAAAGTATGAACCTTCAGAGGTACTTAAATATGGAGAGTAACAGTACTAAAGTATGTACCTTCAGATGTACTTAAGTATGGAGAGTACCAGTGCTAAAGTATTTACCTTCAGATGTACTTAAGTATGGAGAGTAACAGTACTAAAGTATGTACCTTCAGATGTACTTAAGTATGGAGAGTACCAGTACTAAAGTATGTACCTTCAGATGTACTTAAGTATGGAGAGTACCAGTACTAAAGTATGTACCTTCAGAGGTACTTAAATATGGAGAGTAACAGTACTAAAGTATGTACCTTCAGGTGTACTTAAGTATGGAGAGTACCAGTACTAAAGTATTTACCTTCAGATGTACTTAAGTATGGAGAGTAACAGTACTAAAGTATGTACCTTCAGATGTACTTAAGTATGGAGAGTACCAGTACTAAAGTATGTACCTTCAGATGTACTTAAGTATGGAGAGTACCAGTGCTAAAGTATTTACCTTCAGATGTACTTAAGTATGGAGAGTAACAGTACTGAAGTATGTACCTTCAGATGTACTTAAGTATGGAGAGTACCAGTACTAAAGTATGTACCTTCAGATGTACTTAAGTATGGAGAGTACCAGTACTAAAGTATATACCTTCAGATGTACTTAAGTATGGAGAGTAACAGTACTAAAGTACGTACCTTCAGATGTACTTAAGTATGTAGAGTAACAGTACTAAAGTATGTACCTTCAGATGTACTGAAGTATGGAGAGTAACAGGAGTATGGTTTATTACGGCTCTAATGTTCTATTATCATTTCTGGAACAGGACTCTTCATCAGCTCAGTGTAGGTGAAGAGACTCTAGTGTCTCTCAGTCCACCAGTCTTTAATAGAAGCTCATTCATTAGTCTGACCCTGACGTCTATTCACATCATCATCAGCACAGAACACTGAAGGAGAACAGGTTCCATTAGCTAGAACTAAGCTCGGTCCAACAGGTCAACACAAGCTCAAAACACTAACACCCTGCACTTACTGAGTTACTGCACACCGACACGCTACTTACAGTTCACTAACACCCTACACTTACTGAGTTACTGCACACCGACACGCTACTTACAGTTCACTAACACCCTACACTTACTGAGTTACTGCACACCGACACGCTACCTACAGTTCACTAACACCCTACACTTACTGAGTTAAGTGTTTACTGACTTAAAATGGTTATTAACATGGAAATGAATTCCAAGGTGTAATATCACAGTACCTACGTAAACACTAACTGACGTAGCCGTGAGAATTCTGCCACAACAGTTTAAAGCCAGGATAGTTGGTGTTCCCTGTGCAGGTGCAGTGTATAGGTTCTATTATAATGTCGTTTTGTTTGGGGGATTACAATTATCAAGCTACAAGTGTGACATCATTTCATGGATAAGTGAACTAAAGCTGATACAGCGTTATACTGACCTAAGATGCAGAGCTGTACCGGTTAGTAGGTCACTAGTAATTACATTGCTGTTACATACATTGTTATTGTGTGACTACACGTTTCTTACAGACAGTGAGGCCCTACATTGCACTGCAGATTGGCATGCTTTAATGCAGTCACAGTTGTCGCAGTCGTTTTCTACGTGTGCCTTGAAAATCCTTGTTTGGTTCATAATACTCCATTTCCCCATTGACGTCGGACTTATTACGCATCCCTTTGAGGTCAACAAAAGCCCCCGGCGGCTTAACGCCTCGCTTTTTGCGCATTCCTCTATTTGTTTTTAATTCCGAGTCTTCGGCCTCCGTCAGAAGCTTCTGAGCTCCCCTCTAACGGCTGCCTGCTTTTTATTGGGGCTCCTTAACGAGGCCCAGCTGTGGGTTAAAGCAGGGCGTTGCGGTAACCGGGGCATAGCGGGGTCACCATGAAGGTCAAAGGCCTCTGCGTTGTGCCCCTGGCAGGTCAGGCGCATATTAGAGGCAATGGAGGTTGTTTATCAAACTCAGAATCCGCTTCTCCCCCTTCTAACCCCCCTGCTGGGGTCTGAGGAAATGTTGTGTAGCCATAGGTCTGTTTGGGGTCTGGGGAGCTTCTATTGGAAATGTGTATTTGATGGCAGGGGATCAGACTTACTATGACCTTAGCCTCAAAGGCATCAGTGGTGCAGGTTCCACTGTAGACAAAACATTACCAGCTAACATCTTGTTTCTCAGGATGTATCATTTAGTTTGACACTACTTAGAGACTTGTGGTCATTTTAGGTTCGTTTAGCATTTGGGCTAATCATGAGGGGTTAGTCCTACTTTCCCTGCAGTGACAGCCTCTTAATAAACCCTGCCAAAACTGGACTGGGCTACTTTTCTGGATTGTACTGCGGAGCTGGGTACTAACTAGTTAGGTGTACTCAACTACATACATATATCTGATAAGATACTCATGAATTTGTACTCTCCAGAGTATTTTCCAATCATTTTGCCCTTCTATATTCAATCAATTACACTTTCTTTGTTTCCTTTAATTCAATTTTGTTGAATTTAAAACATCTACACTACTTTAAGATTGGCCACACCTCCGAGCTTCAGCATGTTGGCATTTAAGACCCAAAAAATGCCAAGGTGTACATCAAATCTATTAGTTACTCAATACTGAAGTAGCCTTATGACCCAACCCTTTGTCTGAGTGGTGTACACAAGCTCACTGGACCAAAAACGTGAGTCCCCTGTGACTGAACTGTACCTATTAGCTCATAACACCTCTATGAGCCTCATTAGCAGCTGTGACTGGATCCAGCATGTACTTGACAAGTTTCTGGATGTAGCCACATCAGTGTTCAGACTCTCTTACATCAAAGAACTGGTCAGCTGGTCCAGATTTGGTGGATGCCTTCCCTGGCACAGTTCCGAGGAGAATTCCCTGTAGACTGGGATTTTATCCACTGCTGGTAGACCCGTATTCCATACACCTGCAGATTCAGCTACTTCCTTCACACTATGGTCTTTGGCCACGCCCACATGCAGTCCCTCCTTTTAGCCAATCATTAACATCTGCTCTGGAGCCATTTTCCACACATGGAACGAGACATTCCCTGCACTGTAGCACCTCTTCCCAATCTATGGATCCCGTCACTCACACCCCACAGGGGTTTATAGCTCCATCATCCTCGTGCAGCGCCATCTGCAGGAGCCTGAGGTTACTACCGTCTACAAGACCCATAACTATGCTAATTTGAACTATTCGTTCGTGTTTTGCTGTTTTGCTGTTCATGTATTGCTCTTTGTAGGTTTTGTTTTGGAAGTGAGAATGACAAGAGGACCAAGACATGGTGGTCTTTAAAGCTACATTTAAAGATACAAGTCATCAGATGAAGACCACATGATTAACAGTGCATTGTTAATGTGTTAATCCATGAGCCAACGTTGAAGTACACAAGGCTTTAGCAATGCTATGCACCATCTAGCTCTGGCAGCGATAGTATGCACAAGTCGAGAGCCAAAGCTTGCTCTTTCAGGTGCTTCAGTGATGAGTTATTCGGAGAGAGAGAGAAAACAAATGGAGACGACCCAATCACAGCGATCAAACGGGCTGCCTGCCACTCTCCTCCCTCCACCCACTCCTTTAATCTTAATGGAATCAGCCTCACCAAGCGCTGTTGACACAGAGAGATTGCACAGCCCTGGGAGGGCCAGGTAGGCCAGAGGTGCCATGCTGAACCCAACAATGCCCCCCTCCCCTCCAATCTCCCCCTCACACCCTCTAAACTCCTCATTATGGGGTTCCACCAGTCTCCTGAACTACCCATCCCTCACTGTCACCAGGGGATAATGTCCCTCGCCCTGCAAACTTGATCTTCCTCTGTGGTCTGATCTAAAGCGGTCCCACAGACCACCAATTTTTCAGGGACCTCCATCCTCAATGTACAGTCCTCTGCCACATGCAGGTGGAGGTCTGAATGGTCTCACTGAACTTCATACACCTTTTTAATAGTAGCTATTGCTCAAATGATTTTTCTCCTACTTCAGCTTAGGCTAAAGTTTAGAGACGTCCAGCTAAATCAATGCTGTTGGTGGTCTTACAGGCCTACACCTCCAACAGTTCCAACTGAGGGGGTGTCTGAACGATACATACCCTGATATACTGCACCACGTATACTTTTGATGTACCGCAGTATTATATTTTAATGAGGCTTTGGTGGCATCGGCTATCTGCGACTAAATGGCAGCAAGTGCCAGGGAAAGGCATTTATCGAGATAAGGCAGCCGGGCTTGGGGCCTCCACCCGCTTTAGCCTCGTTAAAGCAGGAGGAGCGGGTAGAATGCTAATGCCTGCTATTAGCAAAGGCCTGCCAACTCCCTGCCCACCCCTCTCCTGCTAATAATGCTAAACACGGCCCGGATACAAGAGCGCCGCACCGCTGGATGAAAGCAGGGCAGATGCTGGGCCAGCGCTGGGCCAGCGCTCTGAGCACGGGCAGCGTTTTGATCCTTGGCCGCTTGCAGAGGCTTCCTCTGTCTGTGTTCGGGACATGAGCAGCAACAGCAGATTCAGCCCTCGGGCAAAAGCCATTCATTATGCATGTACATTATTCATACAATTATTGATAATGCTTTTCACATTGGTGATTATTCATACATTAATTATTGCAAACACTAATGTGTGAGCATTAAAGATAGTGTTATTAATGTCGAACCATTTGAAGAGCGCCCGGAGGTCCCGGAGGCCTGGCCCGGGTAGCCAGAGAGAAAGAGAGCATGTGTGCACCTCCAGTGTTGGCTTTCTCTCTCTCTCTGTATCTCTTTGTCGCTCTCTCTCTCTCTCTCTCTTCTACTCTCTGATTGATCATATCCAAGTCCTTCCCTTGGGAGGTCCATACATCAATGAAAATGTAAATAATTGATATTGCATGTGTACATATTCTTAATTATACTTAAATATTAATAGAGCTTTATGCTGGAGGTCGACTTTATTTATCTCCGTAATTAGTCGTTGTGATGTCGTTACTAAGGATGAAGGATTTGGGATGCATTCATTTAGTCTCGTCTGCAGTTTTATTATATGGCCATCATTTAAACCCGATACAGTCCAGGTGCCACTTTCTATTAACCGGTTTCATCTGTTTTCTAGAACTGGCTGGAAAGAGAAAACATGCAGCCCTGTGCAAAAGTCTGAGACCAGCCGAACCTTTCTGTAATTCCCAGTTCAGACGGACGTTCATTTGATTTTCAGCTGCACAGAAAAATGACATAGAAGCATCAACACCAACATGAAATACATTATAACAGCTGTGATTCGTTTAGCCATGGACTTACCTGGCAGAAAAGCCCCTGTAGACTGGGATTGTAAACACTGCTGGTAGACCCTTATGACTGTACGCTTCCATACACCTGCAGATTCAGCTACTTCCTTCACACTATGGTCTTTGGCCACGCCCACATGCAGTCACTCCTTTTAGCCAATCATTAACATCTGCTCTGGAGCCATTTTTCACACATGGAACAAGACATTCCCTGTCTTGTCCAGGAAGCTTCTTCTTCATATTATTATTATTATTATTAAGATTATTATTATTATTATTATTATTATTATTATTATTATTTTTATTATTGACTTTGCTACAGTTTCTGTTGTTGAGACATTTATCACACCTGTTTTTTATAATCCCAAATTTTCCAAACTTCATCAGGCAATAAAACCTTACCCCATGTCCACAGGCTAACCTAGAGCCTGTTGGGGCCCTGGGCCAAATTCACCTTCTATATCCACAATGTTTCCATACTACATCACTTCTTTCATTCCCAAATTGAAATGATCTTTAGTTTGAAACATTCCAAAATTCACAAAATGTATCGGCAAAATATGAAGAAGTACGTTTTGTATTACAGCATAGTGTTGTAGTGATATCTACTGAAGTTAGCATGCTAACTAGCTAGCCCTTGCCACTGCTGTTTCGTAATACCACTATGTACCTGGAGAGGCGATAGTGAGTCACTGTAGTGCTGTAGGAGTGGAATCAGTCCAACATGAGAGGATGAAGAAGTAGTGCTGCTCCGCCGACAGTGTATTCTAAAGTGTATAGTCAATGAGGAAGTGGGCTACGCTTTTCCTTGTTTCCTATGATAGGCGTGGACATTACAGCTTTCTGTTGATATGCTGCCCCCTATATGTTTGGAGTATGAACTGCATCATCTGGCAAATTGCTTCTTAACATGTACGTAGTCTGGTTTTTCCCTGCTCCTGAAACATGACATACACAGTATCAGAGTGGAACTTAAAATAATGAAGGGTGGTCTCTGATTTTTGCACAATACATTATGCACATGGCTATGCATAACATCCATACCACCTTCATTTTAATAGCTAATTGGCTTCATACCAACTGGCCGATGTATTTTGAGTTTCTGTCATTCCGACACTCCTGTCGACAGCATTCGTATTCTTAGAATGAGGCTTGCGTGTAAATGCATATGTCAGTTTGAGGTCACTAATGGCCAGGCGAGTATGCCGGGGTTGTAACAGGCATGTGCCCACTTTCTACGCAAGAGCAGATTCCAGCCGGATGCCTACGTGATGCCCCCAGACTTATCCGTCCTCAGTATTGTCCAGGAGACCCTGGGTAAGTGACCTTTGAGTCGGCTATTTAGTGAAACAACATTATCATTCCAGGCCTCTGCTGCTGATGGGGAAACATATACGCACTCGCGCACACACTCGCGCTCGGGCGGTGAAACCCTAGACTTCGGCTAGTTCACCAAGCTCAGACGTTTCCAGCAATCCCGCCAGTGAGGGATTATGGGATATGAGAGTGGGCCACCCGTCCGATCGGGTTACCGTTTTCCGTGTTGCATTACAAAAAGAGCACCTTTTGCCTCCGCTAATCACTAGCGCTAGCGCTAATGCTATTGCTATTGACAGGCAGTGAGAAAGACGCTTCTTATAAGATTTCGTGCAGGCAGCAATCGTCTCCTAAAGCTGTCCCAGGCACTGAGTGATATCACTAGCCAGGTGGAGGGAGGACGGGAGTAAATTTAGGCATTTTGTGACACTGGCAGCCTCTTGGCTGGTCAGTGTGTGTTTGTGCGGGTGCTTGTGTGTGTGTGTGTGTGTGGGTGAAAGCGGGCAGTAATGAGTCCTGGAGACAGACAGTTTCCAGAACCCCAGAATAGGAGCGGTATGTCCGCAAGAGCATTCCTCACACACACACACATACTCACACACGCCATTCTCAGATAATGAGGAGCCACCATATTGATTCAGTCTTAGATTAGGTTTCCTAGATCTCATTTACCTCTCCTGTCATCATTTTTCAGCAGCGCTGTCTGACCCAACAACATCTCTACTTCCATACAAGTTCACCTCATTTGTTTCATTTTAATGGCTGGCAAATGATCCGCGGTGTTGCGGGGTTGTTCGCATTTGTCCTAGTATTTATTCCTGACCTCCGAATGGATCAGTGTATGTGAACCGGGGTTCGGTTGTTTACACAAGCTTGACATTAAAACACAAACCTGTTCTGACTCCACAGGGGCTGTATGTGATATGCTAATTAAAACAGAGGGCAGTGATGATTATTAAGCTCTGATTGATCTGTGTTGCACTGAAAACCATAACAAAACACACTGTGGAATATAACTATATACCCTCATCAAACTAACAGCTCCACCCAGAAGGAGGTGTAGGATTGCGGTGGTGTTGGGAAGAAAGATAAAGATTACCACGATCAATAACTGGTGATAAATTTAGACTGATATGATCAATATTTATTGAGCTACACATACAGAAGTCTGTCTCTCAGTATGGCGTCGGACCGCCGTGTTCGCTAACCCAACACGCCAGACGTCTCGGTATGGAGCTGTAGAGGTTCCTAATGGAGTCCTGTGATAATCCATCCCATGCAGCTTGAACATCCTCACACAGTTCCTGCAGATGGTGCGGTAGGGGTGGAGGTGGAGGGACACCAGGTCTTCTGGACGTGTGACAACAAACCGTTCATCTTGGTGCTGACCACGGTGCCTCCACACACGGGTTCGTTGGGCGTCTCCACCAAGACTAAAGCGGGACTCGTCACTGAAGATGACCCGCTGCCATTCTGAGTCACTCCATGACAGTCTGGTACGACACCACTGCAGTCTTTGGTGACGGTGACGTGGTGTTAAGGACAGTCGTGGTAACGGTCTGTGTGCATGTAGTCCTGCGTCGTGCAGCCGTCTGCCGATGGTGCTGCACTAACAGGAGGACTCATGGTGGACACCACTGCTCGCTGGAGGTCTGTAATGGTGGCTGAGTGGTCAGTCAGGTCACCTAGCAAACCCAGAATGAGGCCTGGCATTGGCCTTGTGGAATAATCCTGCACTTCCCAAGAAAAGACGTCATCTTGATGGCTTTGTCTGATGACTTGTTTCAATGCCTTTCGAAAATCCCAACATAAGCTTCCACGCCAGGCCTCCACGCCACTGGTACCTCTCCACCCATGACGTTGGAAATGATGCCCTCCCACACCCCATACCGATCCAACCCCGGAATTCCGAATGGTCTCTTTTGTCTTTGGCACAGAGACATCAACATCAGTTTTTCCCAACAACAACATGAAACGTGGGCTCATCTGACCACAGCAAACATTTCCACTGTCTTCTGGACCATCCGAGATGAGCTCAGGCCCGGAGAACTTGGCGGAGCTTCTGCATAGAACTGATGTTTGGCTTTCTCCTTCCGTAATAGAGTTTCAAGTTGCATTTCTTGACGCAGCGGCGGAATGTGTTAAGTGTGTTAAGTGACAGCGGTTTTCAGAAGTACTCCTGAACCCATGTGGCTATATATACCACAGTAGCACGCTCTGAAGCCATCTGAAGCCTCGAAGGTCACACACATTCAGCAGTGGTTTCCGGCCTCGCCCTACATGGACAGAATCTCTGAATCTTGCCACCTAACTTCTTTTGGACCTGTCGGCCAAGTGTCCTATGCAGTTTGGAACACAGTGGAGAGGCAAGTCTCAAAAATCATTATTGGCAATGACTGAGCCTTTGTTGGAGCACCTGCATTTGTAAATTTTGCCGGAGCACTTCAGGCATCAAATTCCAAGTTTGTTTATATCCACACAATTCAGTGCAGTAATAAGGATTCTAGAGGAACTAGAAAAGTGCATTTCCAGAAGTGCAGCTTAAGTTTGTTGCTAACCGGTTGCTAATGCGTTGCCAAAAAGGAATAGGATAAGATAAAATAATCCTTTATTAATCCCACAGTGGGAAAATGTGCAATGGGAATGGGAGTCTATGGGAGGAACATGGTCTGAATAAATGACACATGGAGGAGTGCGGGTCAGTATGTCTAGAGATTAGAGTTTCAGGGTCTGGCCTGAGTGTGTACATGCAGTTTGGTGGTTTAAGGAGACAATAGGGTTTGTGTAAGGCTAAAACTGAATGGAACTCTATGGGAGAAAGGAAAAAACGGGATGGTGGAAAAAAGACAAGTAGACGAGTGCAGATCAGACCAACATTGAATTTTTGCTCAGGGGTTTGCCCTGAAATAGCGTATGCAAAACGGTGACTGTCGGTCAAACAGAAGCACAGTAAGTGAGCGTGTACTTTTCCACCCTAGGCATTCTTAATGGGAAAACCATTCGGAATTTAACAAAGTTTTTAGGAAAACCGTAGGCCAGATCAGAAAACTATGCAAGCACAGCGTTCCTGATCAGACTGAACATTCTGGCGTTAGAACGGTGTTGATATCGTAAAACTTTGGAACTAGGTAACAGACAAAAAGCTCTTGAACAAGAAATAGAAGAGCATGCTAACTCGGATAGCAACAGTGTTGCGCAACGCTAAGCTAATAATGTTGCTAAGCTAATAACAAATCACAGATTCTTGTTATTGTTGCCGTTTACAAAGTGTTCCAACTCTCCGGAAAAAGTGTTTGTAGAACAAACACAAACAGTCTGCAAGAATCTCTCCTCACACACAGACCTGCACACTCCAGGTCTTTCTTTCCGCTCGCCCAGTGTGTGTGCGCAGGTCTGTGTGTGAAGGGAAAGAGAGAGAGAGAGATTGAGTTGCTGCTGACTAACCATTGTGGCGTCCCAGTAAATGCCCATGGTTATAGAGCCGGGCCTGTCTAAGGTTGCACTCTTAATAAAGACTCAGGCTTCTTTCCCTACGGCTTCAGTGCCATCTTGGCATTCGTGCCTTGGCTCTTTAGTGTAACATGGCCCTGTCCACACCCCGCCAGAGGCCCGGGTGTGCGTGTACTCGGCCCTGACGTCCACTGATGGCTCCCGCTTTCTTCTCCTATTGGGTTTCAGGCAGCCAGGCCATTTTGTGAACAGCTGTTTGCGAACGTGCACAGGAGCTGTTTACAATAATGCGATATGCAGTGCATTTTTAGGTCGCTAATGCACAGCGGCCGTTTCGACATGAAACCGTAAGAAAATGCCAGCTGACAGTTACGCTGTGTGGACATGTTATCGTGACGGAACTAGTAAAACTCATCCAACTTGACTTAATAGAACTGTGTTGTATTAATTTACATTAAAGTTCAACTGGTCCAAGTCCTTGCTAACATTTTGGGAGGATAGAATTGACCCTACTATTATTTGGGGAGGATAGAATTGGGTCATCATGATTTTGGGAAGACAGAATTGTCCCTACCATTATATGCGAGGATAGAACTGTATCCACCAACATTCTAGGAGGATAGAATTGTCCCTACTAATATTCTGTGAGGATAGAATTGTCTTTACCAACATTTTGGAAGGATAGAATTGTCCCTACCATTATTTTGGGAGCATAGAAATGTCCCTATCCTGTTTTGAGAGGATAGAATTGTCCCTATCATTGTTTTGGGAGCATAGAAATGTCCCTATCCTGTTTTGAGTGGATAAAATAGTTTCTACCATTATTTTGGGAGGATGCCATTGTGTCATCATGATTTTGGGAGGATAGAATTGTCCCTACCATTAATGTGGGAGGATAGAACTGTACCCACCAATGTTGGAGGAAGATAGAACTGTCCATACCATTATTTTGGGAGGACAGAATTGTCCCTACCATTTCCTTGGAAGGATAGAAATGTCCCTACCATTATATTGGGAGGATAGAATTGTGCTATCATGATTTTGGGAGGACAGAATTGTCCTTACCATTACTGTGGGAGGATAGAATTGCCCCTACAATTATTTGGAAGGATTGAACTGTACCCACCAATATTTCAGGAGGGTAGAATTGTCCCTACCATTATTTTGTGAGAATAAAATTGTGCCTAACATTATTTTGGGAGGATAGAATTGTCCCTACAATAATTTTAGCAGGATAGAATTGTCCCTACCATTATTTGGGAGGTTTGAACTGTACCCACCAATATTTCAGGAGGGTAGAATTGTCCCTACCATTACTTTGGCCATGACCACGCACAAGGCCTGCGTGTGGGGTCAAAGCCGTGACTGCGTCATGTCTGGCACAGGGTTCCTCACGCTACCTACACGTCTTACGTTTAAAGCTAACTTTAGATAATTCTGATGGGCTTCTGAGGCCGCGTCTCCGATACCACTAATTTAGGCATGGTAGCGTTTGATTGGGTGAAAGGTAGGAGGCTATCTGAAGGATCACGCCACGACCTGGAAATACCGTACCTTCTGCCAGACACAGAGGAGGTGAGAGCTGATCAGTGAGCTAACAATAAGTTATCAAGGCTGTCTTCCATATACGCCAAGCCTGGGTGGAAATGAAGTCTCCCAGACGCCCCCACCCTCTACTGCCTGCACTGACAACACGTCCTGTACTGTGTAGACACTACACACGGAAGGAATCAACCGACAGGAGCGAAACTTGGTGGGTGGGTTTGGCATGGTGAGACATGCCAATGATTCAAGGGATGGGCCTTATCGCTGTACCTGACTCACCCAACAGCCACGACGACTGTCCTTAACACCACGTCACCATCGCAAAAGACTGGTGTCTAATAGAGTGGAGTCTAACTGCTGTGTCTGATCCACTCACACCACCACCTCAGTGTCACTGCAGTGCTGAAAATCATCCACCACCCACATGCCTGCTCTGTGGTGGTCCTGTGGGGGTCCTGACCATTGAAGAACAGGGTAATACAGTATACAGAGAAACAGATGGACAGTCTGGAACAGTGTATCCTGTATGGTCAGTGGAGGTGAGGAGTCTAACACGTTCAACGCCTGAGTTAATCAGCATAGCTCTTTAGCTTATACCCGCCACGTGTGCATGCGAGCCTCTGAGTAGCGTGCGTTTACACCCCGTGTATTTCCAACAGCATGTACAGAAAACAGTCCTCTCTTTTATTACTCACGGACAAACGAGCATTGCAGAAATGTTCCGCTTTGTCAGCTGTGCTGGCCTGACAAGCCAGCCTTATTTGCGCTGTTGATGGTTTACGGTCTGTGGTATGACTCAGATATACAGCGTGCAGCAGAACCTGAAGGACAGTTCGCTGGTTGTTTACTGCAGTGCGGCAGCAAGAGTGCAAAGAAAGAGCAATCGCGGCCCTTCGGTCTTCGCTCATTTGGGAAAAATGGAGGTTGTCCCTAAATAGGGCGTAGGGCTGATCCTGCATAGTGTTAAGTAGTGTCAGTATAGTTTGGCTATAGCCATACGTGATTCCCAACACTGTA
>JAMWET010002650.1:35000-45000 GCA_024036415.1 Prochilodus magdalenae
CGTGGGCACCTCATTTCATGTGCGAGCACTGCAGGAAAACTCTTGAACGTATGGTGGACGATTTCATTGTGTAGAGTTTTGAGGATTCACTGAAGTTTCAAATGACTGTAACCTTGTATCGTCAGGCTTCCCAGAACCTTGGTGATTGTCAGGGAACCAGCCTGCGCTTGCACCAGTTTTGTATTGGAATGCCAAGGAACGCCAAAACAGATGTTAGCGTCAGTCCTGTTATACCAGATGTTTGTTTATATCCAGAAAGCAGACATGGATCCACTACTGGTGGTAAGAAGATGTAGGTACGGTTCTTCAGCCGTTGTGTATATCGTCGCTGTCCAAAGAAAAACAGGTATCTCCAAAATGGTAACTTCACAGGAGAGGCCACAAACCTCATTTGATTTGAATGGAAGTCAATAGAACCAGAAATATCTCCAAACGGTTTTGGGCCATTTCTGTTGGTACATTCTTCATGAAATTTCCACAGAGTGTGAACAGCAGCTCATGTGATCAAATGAGGCATAAAAGTAAAAATCAACAAAAATGGAGATACATGTTTTTCTTTGGGCAACAGCGATATATTGGACTGTCTGTTTGTTATGTGTATATTGATACAGTGCTAAAGAGACACGAACTGCCGAAACCAAATTCCTTGTGTGTTTCAACATACTTGGCCAATAGATCTGATTCTAATTCTGATATTATGGCAGGTAAAACCTTCACAGCCATCTTTACTAATGTGGGAACAAACAGTCTGTAGTCACCAGATTGAAAATCACTGGACTACAATCACCTCCCATACCAGCAGCACTTTGATGGTGTAGTTAGCCAATGCTAACAGCCAGTTTCCACATGGGGATGATACCAGGCCTTGAAGGCACAACCCCCCCCCCAGTTTGACAAAGAGCGTTTTTATCCTGTAGAGTTTCCGCTTCGGTTGTGAAGCCTCAGACTCCATTTTTATGATCAATCTTCCTTAGTCTTTCAGCCGTGTGTCAGTCGGCCCTGTGTTTAAAGACAGCTAATGGCTATTTCAGAGCCCAAAAACAAACAGCCAGTCTTCTCCACTCGCTGATAACACAGACACAATGAGGGAAGAGCCTAATGAATAATGGGCTCTGTGTGGCTGACCAGTTGTGTGGTCAGTGGGGCAGTGGTGTGTGAAGGGGGAGGTGTTTGCTGAGTTTCTGGGCGTGTTTATGTATGTGTGATTGGGGTCGAGTGAACCCTCTTGACTGGTCATTGTGTCACCCGACCTTGTCCTCTTGCTGTCATTATGTCTTGGCCGTGCCACGGGATCTGTGCCATGGCAATCTTTTATATCATCACCATCGGGGAAAAATGGCGGCATTGCAAGAGAAGGAGACATGGCTTCAGCTAGGAAACTTTGCACGGGAATAAAAGGGAATTTTTTGGGGATTTATAATAGCCTATTAATGATTGACAGTTTGAGTAGGACTGTTTATAACGGAATTCTGACCCTCTGTATTGGGATACTAGTGTCTTTGAGATGTTGTCCCAACAAAAGCAGCTGAATGTGAATATGGCAGAAGTGCAGACCTGAAAATAAATAAATTAATAAATAAATAAATTAATTAATTAATCTTTCAAACCACAGAGGTCACAGGGGTCGTTTATCCCACAGCCTATCCCAGCGCTCACTGGGAAGAGGCCAGGAAACACCCTGGACAGGCCGCTGGTCTGTCACATAGACCTGAAAATGTCAATACAGAATGTCACTGACTAGAAACCTAATCCATGATGTAACAGTCCAGTGTAATAATGTAATTACATTGTAATTACTGTTATAAATTCACTTCACAGAAAAGAATTACCACTGTTGGTCAGTTTGTGTTTATTGTGTCGCAACAAAAACAGTATTAAATTATGTGTTTGTAATTTTTTAAAATTTACATGTGTAAGGAATTAGTGCATTCATTCATTCATCTTTATCCTTCTGGGTAGCGGGGCTGGATGTGCGGGAGCCTATCCCAGCGCTCACTGGGCGGAAAGCAGGAAACGCTGGTCTATACAGAGATATGGAAATGTCAATATAGACTGTTGCTTGAATGAGAACCTAATTAATCACCTTATTAAATGCATTTTAAAAATATAACAACATTGTCATTAACATGAATAAATTGCATTTAATTTTTAATATGTAATTACATTGTAATTACACCGTGTGACGGAGCCCTGTAGATCTGTTTGTGTTTCTATAGGGTCTGGACGTTGTGGTATATAGCCGTTTTGAAGAAGTCCTTTATTGTATTAACATGCTTGATGGATGGACCCGTGCCTAACCCCTCTTAAGAGCGGTCAGCAGCGCAGACTGGTCTCTGACCCTCGGACACTTATCCACATTAATCACCGGCGGTCAGCTGGGCTTTTAATGTGGGTGCTGAAAGCTACTATCCATCCTCTCCTCTTCCTCTTTTCTCCCTGCTGGCTATCTCTCGCTTTTTCTTCCACTCAGACAGCCCCCGCACCACCCTCTCCCACTCCCCACCTTTGGCTTTTCGTTCAGCCGCTATCTGGCCATCAGGGTCCTCTCATCAGCCTTGGCTTTATCTCTCTGCAGGCTTGAATATGGAAATGTGATCCTTCATTGATAAGGCCGCTGCTGTCTTCATATCTGTTCTCCCCCATTCAACTTCAATCAGATAGAGGCCGAGCTCGGCCTGCAGCCGCCCACATTCCACCTATTGTCTTATTCAGGGGGAGAGCTGCTGGCAGAGGTGGCCCGAGAGATCTGTACCTTACTGTTCAATGGAAACGTTGGTAAGATTGATAATCATTCACTATATAAATAAAGAGTTTGATAATTTAAACTTAAATTTCTTATTTATTTTAACTTTGGATTTGTTAAAACTTAATAATCTGTCTGCTTTATCGCTCTGTGACCTTCTTGACCTTAACAGAGCAATACTTTATATGTTACTGTCTATAAACATATTATTTGAAGTTGAATAATTCTTGTTTTAAGTTTACTGTTAAAGTTATTTTATCCAGTGACAGTATATACAGTGGAGACTCATTAATTATAGTGTTTAATTTATTATTGATTAAAAACACCAGAGAAGATTATCAATTCCATATGTGCAAATAATGTTTGTTTATATAATGTTAAAAACGAAGGCCCTGATTGATAAACATAGGAATTGGTAATGTTAGTATGTTTACATTGTTGACAAATTTCCTCAGGAAAAAAAAATCCTCTTCTGGTTAAATCTGGGATATCACACAGGTAGCTAGGCTAACTTGGAAGTTTTGTATAGCTAATGCTAACGCTTCAAAGGCATTTAAAGACTAAATACTAATAATCTGAATGTTTTATTGTGTTTATTCTAAATTTACAAGCTTGTTTTTTTAATAAATTCTGAAAAGTCTGTTACTTCCTCGTCAGTTTAACTTGATCCTGCCAGAAAATCTAAATTTCTAAGTTTTTGAGTTTCAGTTTAAGCTTTTTGCACAATATATCGAATGTTTGTAGTGCAACCATTAAATTAAAATTGTCTTAAATTTATTATTTAAATCTAATAATAATCTAATAATTTAAAACCAGAATAATTCAAAATATGTGATATGCGGTAATGATCCCGTATTAGAAGCTTGTGTAGCTATATTATCAAAAAAGTCGTAGTGCTCGTGTCTTTTTAGAGTTATTTCATATCTGTGTTTTTAACAGTAGTGTTTTAGTAAAATTGGTTAAAATGATGGTACAATCATTATATTAAAAATTATTTCGAATAAATTATCAGTAGTATTAGCTTTTATTAGAATTGCTTGACGTGTATAAGCTGAAGGTCTAGCATCGCATTAGAATTATTTTTATCCATGAATTTTAATATTAGCTTTAGAATAGTTTGAAATGTGTAATTTGTAGTTCTTGCATCATTTTAAAATGATTTTGAATCCTATTAATCCAGTTCTAAAACATTTACAATGGAAGTCTTATTGTAATATTAAAAACTATGATTTCTAGCATCATATTACAATGAATTTTAATCCATGAGTTCTATTAGAATTGTATGATTTGTAGCATCATATAAGAACCATTTTCACAATTTAGAGATGTAATCCTGATGTAATATTACAATACCTTGAAATCTATGATTTGTATTATTATTAACTTATTAGAATGATTTCAGACTTATGATATGATAGCTTCTATTAGAATTGATTGAAATCTCTGATTTGTAGCACTGTCAATAAATTAGAATGATTTTAAATCTATATCTGCCACAGTTTAGCTTTATACAATTGAATTCAGTGATCCTAAACGTTTGAACTTTGCTCCTGTACATGTGTGTACCCAGTACTCTGGCTATGAGGTGAGAGGCTGGAGACGAAGAGGAATGATAACGATGACGATGACGAAGGTGAAGAGGCTTCTATTAGAAAAGGGCACGGTCAGTGCTGCCCCCATCTTTCCTCACCTGTTGTTGTGTGAGTTGGTGAAGGTCCATCCTGTGCTGACTGCTAGCCTTTCAGCTCTGACCTCATGCCCTCACGCTGGATCCTCTCTACCGCACCGTATGAGAGAGCGCTCAGCATCTGCATCCATGAGTAAAGAGCCACTGTGTCTCTCTAGGACCCTAGGAATAGGACACGTGGACCCTCCCACCCACTGCTACGGTACACACTCGCGGTCCAAAGCTCAACCCGGGGCGCGCCTTACATCAGTCGTGTGTAAACGTGTGTGTTCAGGTGTGTTAGCTTGGTCCGTTTCCTCACAAAGGTGTGTGTTGACATGTGTAGCTGCGTGGAGTTGATTTGAAGAAAAAGGCCCCACTCAATTTAGCGGCCTTCAGAGAGCTTATCTTATCAGCTCTGTTATTAAGCACCGCCACACACCCCATCAAAAAAGCGTTAGGCCACAATAGAGAGGCTGTCAGAGAGGCCGCGTTAAAGACCCGCCGCGGCAGAGGGGCTAGCGATTGAGACGTTAGCGTGGATGGCAGTGTCAGAAACGGGCCGCTAATCCAGCCGGGTTTTTGAGATAGGTGTGGTTCACGTATTTGTGGGTATATAGCGTCTCAAAAAGGACTGCAGTATAAAAAATGAACACGGTTTCTTTACTGGTTGGCTATACCTACATCTTTAAGCCCAAATTAAAAACATGTTTAATATATTAGAGCAGCTATTAAAGATATTCCACCTTTTAACCTACTTTTATTCCAAATTTTTATTTTCATTGACTTTTATTCCAAGTCCAAAACACATGGCGTAACATCTAAAATGCTAATGAATTCAGAAAACTGAGATGAATCATTTCTTTATGAAACTGATATTTGATTTTCATACATGTAAGTACATTCTACACATTCATATACACCCCATGGCCAAAAGTATGTGGACACTCCTTCTAATTATTCATTACATTGAGTACTGTATGAAAACATAGACCAATATTGGTCGGGTTATGCACATCTATATCATTTTGGTATGAAAGAGTATAAATGAAGTTCGTCGATGTTTTCATCCATTACAGTTACGCAAGAAATTGTAAATAGCGTAGGCTACAATGATACTATACATAGTTAGTATCAGTTAGTGTTAGTGTGTGCGGTGCTGGTGTGAGTGAATCAGATATAGCAGTAAGATGGAATGGAATCATGTGACTTATGGGTTGATGTGGATGGGAAACCCGCTATTGGCAGTAGAACACTGTGGAGCTTGGAGGCATGAATCTATTATGGGATGCCACCTTTGCCATAAGTGATAGCTACTAATGTACATCTAATGCACATCTGAAGAGCAACAACGTACCAGTTGCCACTGGAACCAACATTGGCTTAGGATTTTAAGTTTTGGTGTATTCAATATCTATTGGATGTTTTATTCAGAATTGTAGAGACTTAATTTTTTTAGAAAGTATTAAATGATGTATAGTCCGTATTAGTTTCTTGTCAGTTTAACAGTTTAAGTTTCAGTTCAGCTTCCCACACATTATTTGAAATGTTTGTAGTATAAGCATCATATTAAAGTTTTTCTAAATCTAATTTGTAGTTCCAGCATGATACCAAAATTACAGGTGCTGGTCATAAAATTAGAATATCATGAAAAAGTTGATTTATTTCAGTAATTCCATTCAAAAAGTGAAACTAGTTAAAGTCAGTTAAAATCATCAAAATAAAAAAAAGTAAACACTTGAAATATATCAATCTGTGTGTAATGAATAAATATAATATAAAAGTTTCACTTTTTGAATGGAATTACTGAAATAAATCAACTTTTTCATGATATTCAAATTTTATGACCAGCACCTGTATTTAAAATCTGTGATTTGTAGTAATGGTGCCATATAAGAATTTAGCCACAGAGAGAGGCATCATCTTATGTATCACTCACTTCCAAGACCTGTGCATTGGGAAATTGATTAACTGGGTGTCCATCATTAAACAGCGGCACACAAGATCTACTGTGTGAAATGTAGGGATCAGCTAAAGTGGAGTAAAGCCCCGCCACTGGGCTCTGGATCAGTGTTCTCTGGAGCAATGGGTCACGCTTCACTATCTGGCAGTCTGATGAAGGAATCTGGGCTTGGCGGATGCATCCAGAAGTTTGGTGGCGGGGGAATAATAGGCTGGGCTGTTTATCACGGTTTGAGGTGAGAAAGGTTCGAGGGAAGGCCAGGTTTAATATTACACCGTACAGTATAAAGACTTTTCAGACGATTACATGCCTCCAACTTTATGGCCAATGTTTGGGGAAGGCCCGTTCCTGTTCCAGCCTGACAGCGCCCCTGTGCACTACTTCAGTGTTAATGGTGCTTTACAGATGTGCAATTGACCATGGCATAAGCACCAATGCACCTCCAGGTCCTGGCCTTTGATCCTCATGCTGGTAGCGATCCTCACGGTCCTTTTCTTCTTTGGCTAAGAAAACACCACCTCCTCTACTTCAGTAAACCATGTGAGAGTATGACTCGGCAGGCCACAGAATGTGTTTCTACTGTCCATCAACCCAGTTTAGATAAGAAGTCAAAGGCATTTCGGGAAGTTGTTGACATATGCTGTGCAGCGGGTCCAGTCTTAACTTGCCTTTGTGGACGCGGTGGGAGTACAGCTTGAGCCTGTGTGATGGGGCCCATAATGCAGTGCTGCTTGAAGGACTGAAAGACATAAACAGGCTCTTTTCGGAGAGCGATTTCTCTTCTCCAGACTCCCTCAGTGTTTTGGTGATATTATGCACTTCGGAGGGTGAAGTGCCTGACGGTCTTCCCGTCTCTCAGTCTTGGATAATTTGATGTCACATCAGTTAGGACGCTCTTCTAATAAGAAACTGTGATGATAGAGGAATTTAACAAATAGTCCCCTTGGACTCTGTGCCCACAAATGATGGAATGGAACCCCATATTGTCCATATCCAAAGAAAAAATAATATCTCCAAAATGGCAGCTTTACAGGAGAGGGTAAAAGCCTTCTTTAATTTGATCGTAAGTCAATGGAACCAGACATTTTCCCAAGTAATGCTGAGCCATTTCTGTTGGTCCATTTATCATGCCCAAAATATATATATTTTTTTCATTGGACAGAGATGATATGGGAACAGGGGAATAATAATATTTGTATAGTTGTGAATAGCTCAAAGTGTTATTAATAGACCTACATGGTATTTTTACAAATGGCCTAATGGCCACTAATATCAGTTAAGACAACAAAAGCTATAGGCTAACTTGGGGACTCTGCTTTGGCTAATGCTAGTGGCTGGGAGAGCATAATCCCAGAGAGCATAATTGGCCTAGCTGTCTCCGGGTGGGTAGGATGGCATCCCTATTCCCATCACTTCGGCATTCTGCTCCCCACACGTTAGGCTGTCCAGTAACGTTCCATTAGCAGCGGTTTGAAAAGGATGCATTGGCTGACACTGTGTCTTGGAGAAAGTACACATTAGCCTTCACACCTGCTTAGGCTGGCATCAGAGACCTAGCTAGTGTGTGGAGCTGCACTGACTGAATTAATGAGGAAAACTGCAAAAATGTTTATGGCATAGTTCTGGAACGCGGGTATGTACATGTTTGGATCAGGTTCCTCTGTCCCAGACAAAAACAGCCCCTTAAATCTCCAGGGCTAGTTAGCATGGCCTAACAGGTCAGTGATTGGCAGTGGCTACTAATGCTGGTGTCAGTCTTTCACACGTCTGCCCGGCCCATATGTTACCGCATGGCCGGGCAGGGCCGGAGCCCATCTGACGTGCTGCCCGCATGGCCAACGTGCACCAGCCTCAAATCTCCCTTTAATCTCCCACACTCGGGTTACCCCACACTCCATAAACACCCATTAGAGCCATTCTCCAGAGCACCCCAGGTGGAACGGGTTCTGTAGCGTCTCGCCCAGAGCCTCTGCCACAGACTGGCATGCTAAACTGCCCAAAGCGGATATAAGCATGAGGTCATGTGCTCATAGTCTGTCACACAGTCTCACACCTGCAACTTTTAGAACACTCATATGGAAACCCATACCCGAACTCCTACACTGCTGACAATTACGCAAACCCACATGCTCGCACGTACACATGCACGCACAGGTTGGCGGAGCCTAGCATGCTAAATGGCCCAAGCGGAGTGTCATCTGCTCTCTCGCTCCCCGGTTGCGCCCGTGGCTCTGCTTGGCTGGTCGCATGTTGTTTTGGACGTCCCGCTCACCTGGCCTGCCAAGAGCTATGAGTCATGAGTGGCTGAGAAGAGATGTTACGGTTAACCTTTCGGGCTGTGACTGTTGTCATGAACTGTACAGTACAGGAAGCGAGTTTTAGATGCAGCGCTAAGTTCATCAGCACAGCTATTGTAGGTTTAAGTGATCAATTTTTCAAATATAGATGGACATGAAATTATATTATTCAACAGGTATCCTAGACAGAACCCCTTAAAAATGAGGAAATTCATTTTTTTCAGTTATTATATTTATTATTAGGTCATTTCCTGTTGCTGGAAAGTCCCCCCACATTTCCTGCTAGATACGTCATTGTATTTCAATGGAAAGGAAATGGGTCTTATTCGAAGTTTAAGAGCTATTTTGCAAATGTTGAATCTTTGGTAATCACTGCTTTACATTTGGTGTTGGAAGACTGTCCGTGAGAGCGACAAGAGATACAGAGTCAATTTACAACAATTATTGTTCATGGTTGAGCAAGTCACACTTACATTGAGTAAGGCGTTAAGTAGCTAACGTGAAGTATTATCCGTGGCTACATGCATAATTAATGTTAAGTAAACGTTTTTTTTTTCATAAACATTACCTGTATATGTAACATTAGTTACCACTGTAAATGCTGAGTAACTGCCCAAACTGAGTGGTCTAATGCAGGGCAACTGCCCATCCTGTGCGCTCTGATGCCGCAGCTCCATCCGCGGCTGAGTGGTCTAATGCAGGGCAACTGCCCATCCTGTGCGCTCTGATGCCGCAGCTTCATCCGCGGCTGAGTGGTCTAATGCAGGGCAACTGCCCATCCTGTGCGCTCTGATGCCGCAGCTTCATCCGCGGCTGACCAGTTTGGAGCTTCTCATGGAGCTTCTCCTTGTCTTGGCCTGTGAGGGGGCTTCACCTACATCCCGCACACCCATCCGACAATCCACAGACTAATCAGCCATCTTTCCACTCGTTAATCTTATGAGCTTATTAAGTAACTTCAATTAGCTGTTCAGTAGCTACTGTGATACTAGCATATTCGTCAAGGCCTCGCCAGTCTTATGGGCCTTCGAAGTTTAAGAGCTATTTTGCAAATGTTGAATCTTTGGTAATCACTGCTTTAGCTTTGGTGTTGGAAGAGTGTCCGTGAGAGCGACGCGAGATACAGAGCCAGACACAAAGTGACGGAAGGGCAGCAAACAATGCGGATGAACACGATCGGAACTAGGCGAAACACTAATCCGGCGTGAGCCTGTTGGGTGAAATTAGTCCTGCGCTGGCGTCACAATGGGCTGCAGATGGAATATTGAAAGGTTACTTGGGTTACTCAGGCTAGCCTGTCTGTCACCTCTCCGCCTTCAGGGGGAACTAAT
>JAMWET010002650.1:50000-52500 GCA_024036415.1 Prochilodus magdalenae
ATTTATTAATGTGGATTAATTGTTAATAATTATTATTAAAGGAAATGTGAGGTAATAATTCAGATTACACACACCATCAATATTCTACCAATAAGACACTGAACAGGGATGTATCCACACACAGCGAGTGACAGAGCTCACTTCTCTCAGATCACCAACCCACATATTTATCCAATCGGGTGCTGAGGAGGTTAAAAGAGGGTGTGGCTGTGTTTAACCTCCCAGAATTCCCTGCTGAGGATCAGAGAGGATGGTGGGTGGGTACTGAGGAGGTTGATTAGGCTTAGCCCAGTGAGTGTGTGTGCTCCACCACCTGGCCCTTCAGATTGACCCAGTGAAGCGAGAGAGAGAGAGAGAGAGAGAGAGAGGCACAAGCCAGACAAGCATTAACCCATCAATGAAACCTCCTCACCACCACTTAACATGAGCTATTGATCCAGCACACACACACACACACACACACACACACACACACACACACAAACAGACACGCACCGAGCGTCCGCACTCAGATAGAGCCACTGGAGTGTGTGTCCATTTCCTATCGATTATCTCCAGTCTATTTTTATTGATCCTCTCAGCCTCTCCAGCCTCACCGGGGAACGCTTTAAACACTCATTTGAAATTATAATCCAACAGAGTAAATGTCATAATTGCCCCCGTGGCCTTCCATAGATTAGACTGCAGGGGGTCAGAGGCATTAGTCAATGCTGACCTCTTACTTTTAGCCACAGCTAGCATGCTAACACAGCCAAAACGCACTGCACCCTTTCTTACTGTGACAAGGTTCATATGGACAGATGGGAGAGGACGCAGAACACGGAGCAGGGCCCTGCACCTTAATGTTGTCTCTCAGAGTCAAAGCTTGATTGGCTAGATCATTGCTTGTGCAGCGGCCGGACCGTGTGTGTGTGTTTACGTGTGTGTGTGTGCGTGTGTGCGGAAGGGGGGCGGGGGAAAGGGGGGGCTGTGAACATTAGGACTGTAGTGATAAGGCTGCTGGAGATTAAGATTGGCATATTGCTATTGATCGATTGCTCTCTGAGGACGATGCTGTCTGCATGATTTCCAGATTTAATAGAGCTGCAGATCCAAACAGACAAACAAACAACAAACACACAAACAAACAAACTAAAAACGGTGTGATGCTTTAATGCTGCAATATCAGTTACACTGATTATATTTATATTTGACATGGAAACAGGCAGAAACGTGGCACTTGATTTTCTAACTGGCTGTGCATGCATGAGTGTGTGTGTGTGTGCCAGGTTTATGGTACACTGTGGGGATGAAAATCATTTTTTTGTTTGTGTCCAATGTATGTGCAATTTTGTGTGTGTATATATATATATATACACATACAGCTTTTCTAATCCATCTGTCTAAAAGTTATTTAAATAAATAGGTTTAATTAATAAATTTTCACCTATCCATCCAATTTTTAGATATCAGTTTTTGCGGTCCGCTGTGTGGGAATATACAGTATATATATATACTGTAAATATAAATATCTCCAAATTACATTTTATGATCTATCCACTATATGTATATATATGTATATAGTGGATAGATCATAAAATTTAATTTTGAGATATTTTAAGGCTATTTTAAAAACATTAAACTTATTTTAAAGCGCTAGCTTGTTAAAGTTGTTTGCTTTACTCAAGCCATTTTTCTCAGTGTATTATCAGATAGTTTGATTAGTTTCAAACACATTTCTTAAGAATGTATGGAAATAAGTTAAATAATCTTAGAATCAGCTCAAAATTATTTCAAAATAAGACAATTAAGACACATTCATTCTATATAAGATGATGTTACTTAGCAAGAACTCATGTTTTGCAATGTATAAAAAGATTTTTTAGTTTTTTCCAATCATAAAATCAACTCAATGCATCATTTGACTGGGGGTGGTTAACCTTTGACTCAGGGCTGCCTGTGTGTTCGTATCTGTGTGTCTGTGATAATGTATTCAGGCTACAATAGGAGTTAGTTGTGAAGGCATGCCGAGTTTTTCATACTTTCAAAGACAATAGAAACTATTATTCAGCATTACATAAACCCTTTAGGGTTCATAAGAATGGGGCTAACATGGTAAATCAAACGCAGCCAACCAAAACATGAAGAGTTGTTAGTTTATTAATTCTAACTTTAGACTAAAATTTAATAATGCAGTAAGAAACAGATATACAGTGAAGTGTTTCGAGAGTGTTTTGCCAGGTTCAGAAATGGCCATGCTAGCACACCGTCTTGCTACATTAACTCAGCATGTTCCATTAGTAATAATAATAAACATCTATTAATCAGACCCAGATCAGAGTACTCTGTGGATACTGTACCGTAGCTCTCAAAGGCTTAAATTCTCCACTGCATGAACACTAAACGTAGGAGATCCAAGCTATTACCCACAGATAACAGCTCTCATGTCCTCCAGGTTATGGAAATGGAGAAAAGGATGGCACACATCTTCATTCAAGCAGTGGGTGGCAGAGTGATCTCA
>JAMWET010002650.1:55000-65000 GCA_024036415.1 Prochilodus magdalenae
ACTTATAAGGATGTTGATGCACTCAGGCAACAATAGGAGTTAGTTGTGAAGGCATGCTGAGTTTTTGATAGTTTCGACTGCATTACAGCGAACGCGCGAGGCCTTTCATATCGAGCCGTTTGGTAGGCAACCTGCACCGGAGCGCATGAAGGTAACAAAACATGATCATTATGGGCCGCATTTCTACCAAATCGCAGTACAGAACACGCTGACATCACCCACGCACCGCCGTGACAACAGAGAGAAGCCCCTGGAGCTGACAAAGATAGAGCGGGGAGGGAAAAAAACAGAGAGGGGTAAAAGAAGCGCTGCGTTCCCATCACTTACACACATCCGCACCTACACCCAGCACGTTCCGCAGTTCAACATGCCTTCGCCATTTTGATTTGAACTTGACAGCCTCTGTGAAGCCCCCTATTCCAAATCACAGATGTGCAATGAGGAACACTCAGCCCGCTGGATAAGGAGACGGAGAGGGGGAGAGAAACAGAAGGAAAACATGCCACCAAAAAAAACAAATACATGAATAAATAAATCAACAGTGGCAGTTGGCGGAGAAGAGGCAGAGGGAGAGATAGGCGCTGCGGAAATTGCAGCGGCAGGCTTTAAAATGCAGTTTAGCATCAATAATTAAAAGTTCAGAGATGCATTTCTTTCTCTTCGTTTCCTTTTCGTTTTTCCGCTGAGCTCAAAGAATTCCTCGGCAAGCAGCTCGCCGCCGGAGATGAAGGTGTGTTTATGTCATCCTCGCTGCTTTGGCCCACATTACATGCCCGCCGTTTGCGTGGCTTTCATTTGCAGAGGGGCTCAAGGCGAGCGCCGGAGCTGCATCACACGCGCTCGTGAAATTCGAACAGTAGTTCCTGAGAGCAAACATGCGCGTATTTATAGATGAAGCTCTAGACCTATAAAAGCCTGCACCTTTCTGCTGCTAATTACAGCAGCGGAGGAGTCCCTCCACCCTGCCCTCCACCTCGCCCTCCACCCCCTGGCCTACGTTAAACAGCTGTAATCGTGTCTATGTGCTGGGCTGGTGTTCTTTAAAGCACAAGCACACTGAGACATGGGAGTCTGTTTGGGATGTGGGGACTGGAGGTAGGTGTTCCCTCTCAGGCAGCGGACTCTCAACAGTCTTAGACTATGTTCCCAAAAGTATTCACTCCCCTATCCAAATCATTGAATTCAGGTTTTCCAGTCCCTTCCATGGCCACCGATGTATAAAACCGAGCACCTAGATGTGCAGACTGCTCCTAAAGAGATTAGTGAGAGAATGGGTCGCTCTCAGGAGCTCAGTGAACTCCAGCGTGGTACCGTGATAGGATGCTTCACCTGTGCAACAAGTCCAGTGGTGAAATTCCCTCCTACTAAATATTCCACAGTCCACTGTCAGTGGGATTAGAACACAGTGGGAGTGATTGGGAACGACAGCAGCTCAGCCAGGTAGAGTGAACAGTGCACCGAGGTCGCCAACTAGTCCATCACTACAGACCTCCAAACCCCAAGTGTCCTTCAGGTCAGCTCAGGAACAGTGTGTAGAGCTACATGGAATGGGTTTCCATGGTGAGCAGCTGCATCCAAGCCTTATATCACCAAGCCCAATGCAGAGCATGGGATGCAGTCGTGTAAAGCTCCGCCCCTCTACTCTAGAGCAGTGGAGACGGCGAGCCAGGCCTTCTCATCTGACAGCAGTGTTTGACCTCACATGTGCTTCTATGGGACATCATATTAAACCCCCTGAATTAAGAATGGGATGTCACTCATGCATGTGAAATACTTTTGGTAATATAACGTAGAATCAGCCAACAGGAAGGAAACTTGGTGGGTTGGTTTGATGTAAGCCAGGAGGGGTCTTATCTCTGTACCTGACTGACCCAACAGCCACTGTTACAGACATCCAGCGAGCATCCTGTTAGCATCCTGTTAGTGCAGCACCATTGGCAGACGGCTGCACCACGCAGGACTACATGCACACAGACCGTTACCACGACTGTCCTTAACACCACGTCACCGTCACCGTCACCAAAGACTGCAATGTATGAAGTAGCACGGTTAGAACAGCTGGTTCCTGTAGACAACTCTCTGTAGATGATGTACGGCCTTGTGACTCTTGTGAACGAACATCTTTTGGGACATCAGCAAGGACGTGGTTAGCATGGTCAAGCATCACATCAGCCTACTCCGTTTGGTTGGGAACCAAAAGCCCTGGGTTTACCTGGAAGCCTGGTAACAGAGAGAGGGTGGAGAGTTTTCAGGCAGAGAAGGCCAGTAGAGTTTGGAGATGCCCTTTTTGAAAGGCCTGTAGAGTAGACCTACCTGGAAGGTGTGGCTAGGCCAGGGGAGGGGCCGAGCACACTGACCAGAAACACCTTGACGAGACCCAAAGATACACAAACACACAGCGCGAGTGTGAGGGAACCGCACATAAAGAAACCTAAATGCGAGGCCTACTTAGCCCTCTCCATGGGTCCTGGCTAGCTCGCTCCAGCATGTGGTGTTAAGGCCACACGTCCATCCTCCTGCCCCCCATACTGGAGAGAGAATCAGTTTATGAAGGCACCATGCCCCGCCTTCTATCCTGCCCACTTCTGGAGGGAATGGCAGTGACTCCACCTCACCCCCACCACATCGGATAGAAGCTTAGAGTCTCCATGCCATGCACAGAATGACGGATGACTCTGAGCAGAGGCCGCTCTGTTATTCTGATTTTACTTTAACTCAATAACCTTTTCTACTTTTCTCATGTACTTTGATTTTATGGAATCAGTTATGGTATCACGTTTATCCTTATTCATCCTCTTCCTTCACCTTCATGAATGATTTTGATTTTTTTAAGCACCTACAGGAAGCCTGTTTTAAGGCTGAGCCCAGTGAGACTCAGTGCTAAGCCAGTATCCTTAAACTTGTTTAGCAGTGACTCTAAATCACTTTAGAACATGCTAGTCCTCCAAGGTACTAAGCTGGCTAACTAGCAATTGTAGCTAGAGTCCTTTTTATCCCATTGGATTCAGTTTCATTAAAAGACATAATTAAATTCAAATGATTTGAAGCCATAGCCAGAAGCTAGCTTAGCTAACACCGGGCGTATCCCAGTAATAATCAGTGTCGTACACAGTAAATGTTAAATTGTGCTTACAGTGTATATGATTTTCTTCTCGTTTATTTTCAGGTCACGTACATGGAACACCATATGGCCCAAAGGTACTGTATGTGGACACCCTTCCTAATTTTGAGCTTTGCTAACAGGTGTCTACAACCAATGCCCATCCAGTCTCCATAGACAAACATTGGCAGTAGATTGGGTTGCACTGATGAGTCAGGCAGTGGTGATGGTCTAGCGTTGGGCTCTTCAGGGTTTGGGCCCCTCAGTTCCAGTGTAGGGCAACGTTAATGCTACAGCATGTGACCACATAGACGATTCTACGTCTCCAACTTTGCGATAATGAGTTTGGTATGGCCTGCACCTTAGGCTTAATTTAAAATGCCTCTTGCAAGCCAGGCCTTCTCGTCCAGCATCAGTGTCTGACCTCACAAACGGTCCTCAGGTTTGTGTAGGTGTGATGTTAAGGCGTCCCCACACCTTTGACCATGCAGTGTATTTGATAAAGCACTTTTGAAGTGTATAATCACATTGAAGTCTTTAGTGCTTTACCTTTAGGGCTTCTAAACTGGTGAGAGGTCATGGTCGTACGTATGTAGCCTTGAAATTCACACCCTGTCTGTGTACCTCTTCCACAATGTTTTGGATTCAGTGCTTTAAAGAACTGTGGAGGAATTCACCGGATAGGAATCTGTTAGTAGGTGTCTGTTAGTAGGGTTAGGCACTGTGCTCACTGTCGGTCATCCAGCACTCTCCTTCGCTGCTCCACGTATGTGGAATCAGTTTCCTGATAACGGACAGTCTGCACAGCAAAACCACAGAAACTAAATCTTGGCAGGTAAAATTTCAAAACTTTAAGAAGTATTTTAGTCCTACTTGTTATTTCCAAACTTGTATTGTACTTGTAGATAGTTTATTTTATACATTTTATACAATAAGCAAAATTATTTGGCAGTATACTGAGAAAATTTGGCTTACTAAAATCACTTAAAACAAGGTAGAAATGTCTTTATTATTATTATTATTATTATTATTATTATTATTATTATTATTAGTAGTAGTAGTAGTAGTAGTAATATTAGTATTAGCAGTAGTAGTAGTAGTAGTAGAAGTAGTAGTAGTAGTAGTAGTAGTAGTAGTATTATTATTATTATTATTAGTAGTATTATTATTATTATTATTAGTAGTAGTAGTAGTAGTAGTAGTAGTAACAGTAGTAGTATTAGTAGTTGTAGTAGTAGTAGAAGTAGTATTAGTATTATTATTATTATTAGTAGTATTATTAGTATTATTATTATTAGTAGTAGTAGTAACAGTAGTAGTATTAGTAGTAGTAGAAGTAGTATTAGTAGTAGCAGTAGTAGTAGTAGCAGTATTATTATTATTATTATTATTATTATTAGTAGTAGTAGTAGTAGTAGTAGTAGTAGTTATTGTGGTAGTATTGTTATTATTGTTAATTTTTTTAAATTTATTTAATAGTTTTTTACTATTACTATTATTATTAATAATTGATTAGACAAACTGCCCTGAAAAGGTGGGCATGCATTAGAATAATGTGTCATTTTCACTCCTTAGACTACATAAAATTCTACACCTTGAAATCCAGAATATTCAGTGAGACGAATAAGTGGAATATGGAACTAAAGAGCTGAATGAAGAAAACCAAGTGCATAGATCAGATGATTCCTAGCCTACATATCCTCGAATGGCCTTTCTGTCATAACAGAGCTGCTAAAAGCTTCATAGCGTGTACTGGAACTTCATAACCATGATTTCTTAGCCAATTTTTGAGGAGGGATCAAAAACTAATTTCTTAGCAAGTAAAATGATCTTCTGTCTGGTTGATATTTTAGATTTCTGATTTTAAGATTGCTGTGAGCTCATTTTAAGAGTATTTGACTTATTTTTCAAAATGTTTGCCGTTTTTCAAGTTGATTTTAGTAAGCCAAATTCTTTCACTACATTGGCAGATCATTTTACTTATGTTAGGAAATTTGCTGGAAACAAGCCAAACTACTTAAGCAAGGTAACAATGTCTGACAATAAGTCAAATAATATTAAAATCAGCTTAAACAATCTCAAAATGAGAATTTTAAGATGTGTCAAGTAGAAATAAGATCATTTTACCTGCCAGGAGAGTTTTTGCGGTGTACCTGACACATGAACCCCTCTGAATTCTCCCTCAGCTACTGACACTGCCGGAATGTGCCCCGACTCCTTATTGCCCCACAGCTTTGAAAGCCTTTTTTGAACTCCATCCATCCACACTATCCAGACGCATGTGCTGAAGTAATACAAGTGCCTTAGCATGGCTGGTAGGGCTTTGCCTCCTTTGTTGCCTAGGCTTTTTTGACTCATGGGGTTTTAATAGTGACTCTGCGCTTAGCTCGACAGGTGAGGGAATTCCGGAATAGCCAGGAGTTCCCAATAAAGTTCCCGACTTTTCTTCCCTCCCCGTTTCCCTAATCACCCCCAGACCCCTCGCGCGTTACAGACCCTGCCCTTCGTAATACCTCTTCAAATAATACGTATTTAGCTTGGATTTACGCAAAGCTGCCGAAGCCGTAAACCTCTTCAAAGTGCGGTGTAGCCTTTCATTAGGGATCCCCTGGATGCTGGGCTGGCTATCTGGTCTTCATTAAAGATAATCACTGCGTGTTTTACCTGCTGCCTTTATTGTAACAGAGGCTGTAAAAACAGATCCAGTGTCTCAGGTTTTCTTGTTAACATGAGTAAACAAACTGTGTGTGTTTTCCTTCCTCTGATCTTAGAGGGGCTGGTTGCATATATGTGTGAGTGTGTGTTCCTGTGTGTGTGTTCCTGTGTGTGTGTGTGTGTGTGTTCCTGTGTGTGTGTGTAGGTGTGTGTGTGTATGTGTGTGTGTTCCTGTGTGTGTGTGTGTATGTGTGTGTGTGTGTGTGTGTGTGTATGTGTGTGTGTGTGTATAATGTAGTTTAATATATATTTAAATTTACATAAATTTAGACACACACACACTCATATACTTGCACACACACATATATATCTCCAGCAGTTTTTCAAAATATCAAATAACCTATCTTATCCCACCCTTTACAATTTTTTCATGTGAACAGTTGAGATTATTGAATTTATTTGACTTTTCCAGATTTTCTGTGCTTACTTTACTGAAAAATAATTTAGCTTATTTTAAGAAACAGGACAAATAATAAGTATATTAATGTAAAAAATCTATACACAAGTAAAGTGGAAAATTTTGACTTTTGGAAAATTGTAAAAGTTTTGGAAAAACTTAAATAATTATAAATTAGCTTGAAATAATCTCAAACTGGTGTTTAAGATATGTTAACTAGATGTGTCAGCTTTCATGCGAATGTGTTTGGAGTAAGACGTTTTACACTAAATGTGATTCTTATAGTTTGCCTTCTAACATGAACTGGCTCCATACGTCGCTGCTGTTTCCTGCTGATAACCAGGGCGACCTTTACTGGTGCTGGAACTTTAGGACTCGTTTGTCTTCTGCTTTCACACCAACTTACCTAGCATCTTCAAAAACAGCTCCTAATTAGTGCCCTGCTGTGCACTTTTTTCAAAATTGAAAACTGAAATAACTTTATGTTATCGCTGTTTTCATGTGATCATGTGCTTAAAGTTTGCGTTTAAGATTACTTGAAGCTGTTTTAGATTAGTGAACATATTTCTGGATGGTTTCTTTGGCTTGCTGTAAGTTGGTTTTATTAATTAGCCAATTTTTCTCACTATATTGGATGATAATTTTGTTAGTAAATATACTAAAACTAAGAATTTGGCATACCATAATTTTACTTGCTAAATTTAAAACAAGTAAAAGCCTCTGGAAATCAGATAGAAATTAAAAAATGTTAGCTGAGAATTTTAAGTCTAAGATTTTTTTAAGAACTCGATATTAGATCATTATACTTGGCAAGATATAAAAGATTCTTTTTTTTTGCAAAAAAGGACACGCCGTGCAAATAAATAAATAAAAAAATAATTTAATTAATAATTCACTTTGCACTGGCTGTATAAAATCCTGATGCTAAATAAAAATTCTACATAGACACACACACACACACAATTTTTGAACTTATGATGTTCTGTTTTTTTTGTAAGTGATTTCAAGAAACCAACTTTCTCACTATATTCACTGATTATTTGTATTTTTTTGTTTACAAGTAAAATCCACTCCTCAGAGTCTCTACATATCTTATGGAGGCCAAGTCTAGCATATTTTCAGACAGGCCTACAGCAGGACTAAGGAGCGGCTGAATATGTGCCTTGTGTTAGCGCTCATATGTTCAATTCTTACAGTTTAGAAACTTATTTGTGTGTGGCTGCATGTATGACAGAAGCACCTCCCCCTGCCCGCCCATTCAACTCTGACAGGCAGCGCCCAGGTGCGGAGTTTTGATCATCCTTGGAAAATCAGTGATGTGGTTTTCAGTTTAATTTTTACACTGTTTACACTTTTTACACAGTTTCACATTGTTTTGACAGTTTTACACTGTTTTGTACAATGATTTACATGGTTTACACAATTTTACACTCATTAGAGTTTTTAAAACTATTTTACACTTTTTACACTGTTTTTACAGTTTTATATTCTTTACACAGTTTACACTGTTTTTACTCTATTTTACACAGTTTTACACTTTTTACACTGTTTTTACAGTTTTATATTCTTTACACTGTTCACACTGTTTTTATAGTTTTGCCCTGTTTGCACAGTTTTTACACTATTTGACACTGTTTTACACTGTTTTGCCATCGTTTGCGCTGTTTTACCCTGTGTACACTGTTTTTAGGTGGCCTTTTGAGCTTGAAGAACAGGACCTACACGCTGGAGCATTCTTTGCTTTAACCCTAAAGTTGAAGGAAGAGGTTAAATGACTTGTATAAAGTGTTCTCGGCTGTTGTGGCTTGTAAAGACAGAGCTCATGGTAAAAGAGCACATGCATTATGAAGATATTCTAATGTACTTTCTGCAAAATTAGCTGAAAACAAAACTGTGAGCTGTTTGCCAGGGTCAGGATGTATCCTGTGACACTGACCACAGCCCATCACCCTGACAGAGGGGTCAGGTATTTGACCTCTGTGACCTCTGACCCCTAGCTGATTGAAGTGACAGCCTATCTTAGTTGGGGCACATGGTTGAAATGACGTTGACATGCGTTTCTGTGTGTGTGTGTGTGCTTGTGGTTTTCTGGGTGTGTGTGAGGTTGTGGTAGACCAGCAGTGGACGGCAGGCAGTGAACTTGAGCTTTGTGTTATTGCAGAGGCTTTGTGGGGGGGTGTTGTGGGGGTGGAGGGGGTCATATATCCGTGGATGCCTTTCATTTTCCCTTTCTATGTTTAGCGTTCGCTCCACAGTCGGAGCAATTATTATGTAACATGAGACCATAATGGAAAATAATTTAACACGTCTAAATATAAGCCCACATTTGTTGCCGTTATGGATATTTTTATACGTGTAACGTGAGGAAAAGAGGCCGAAAGCCACTGATGTGGTTGTGAATTTTATTTATGGCTGTCTGCAACGGTTAGCCAGCGCTTCTTTGATTCTTTACCGCAATTCTCAATAGTCATTAGGCCAAGGTTTGTTTTGCCCCTGCACCATGGATTAATGTAATGGCCTGTCTAGATTTCCACCTTGTCCATTTTCCAAGGTCAAACATCCTCTTGACAAGGCCCCTCTCTCTTACTCCCTCTCCCCGGCTCTATAGCGTTCTCAAATGTTCAGCATCGCTCAGCGCAGCCCCCTTGCTAATCCCCATCCCGGACGAGCCCCCAGATTGAGTCCCCTTGAGGCAAGGGGCACTGAAACCGGAGCCTGCAGACGGGCCCAGATGGGCTCGCTGATAGCGGGCCAGGGGTGTATTTGACTGGGCCTCGGAATTTGGCAAATATATCATCATAAAGCTATTAGTTTCCAAACTCGCTGCTTTCAAACATGGCCAGAGTGCAACAGGTTTGGCTCAGAGTCGGAACCTGGAGCTACTACGCTAATGCTGCTAACAAGTAGTAAAAGCTTGTAGCTAAAAGCTTAGCATGCTAACTTCATGAGTAAATCAAGACGGCTAGAACCCGGAAGGGTTATAACTGTATAACATACATCTACACAGCTTTCAAACATGGTGAGAACCAGGATGCAACAGGATGAGCTTAGAATCAGGATGATCCCACTGTTGCACATTATATCATGCTAAATATGATCGAGGCTGGCTTTACATGGTGGAATTCTGATGGGTAGCACATTACATCAAGTGTTGACCAACTAGCATGAACCAAAGCGTTAACACTGGTTAACTAATGTTAATATGTAACAACTGTTACATGTGCACTTAACATTAGCATTAGCATTTCAACCATTCTTAATGTGTTACTTCATGTTAGTAAGTCAACCCTACATGTAAAGTGTTGCCCGGACATGCAACTGGTTGCAACTGTCCATGCAACTTGACAGATACATACGACAACTGAAGATCAATCAGGGCTGCTCTCAACAAATTAAATGACTTAATTAATTTCATATCAGTTTCATATTGAGTTCTGCTGCTGGTCTATACGGCTCTGAATAATCTAACGCCTGCATACATCACAGAACGTGTCTCTGTTTATGTTCCAGCTCGTGATCTTAGATCTTAGAGTGTGTGTGTGTGTGTGTAGGTACCTTCTGTTCGTGTGTAGTGGGGAACATGTGAGAGTGTGTCTTTCAGTGTGGTGTGTGTGTGTTCTAGATGTGTGGTGTCTCAGTGTGTGTGTTCTGGTGTGTGTGTGTTAATGTGTCAGAGTGTCACGTTTAATACACAGCGTGTGTAACCCGTGGTGTCTCTTTAGGTGCGTGTCAGTGGTGTGTTTAAGTGTGTGTGGTGTGGTAAGTGTAGGTGTGTAGGTGTGTGTGTG
>JAMWET010002650.1:70000-105000 GCA_024036415.1 Prochilodus magdalenae
TGTGGTGCCAGGTCTTTTCCATGGTGTTCTCAGTAAATTGGACTTTTGGTCATTTCCTGTCAGTGTGCGTAGCCATAAGCAAATGGTTTGGATTGCGGGAGACACCCTGCATATTTCAGCCATGACAGAGAAGCGTACAATCAAACGCTATCACTGAATCAGAGTCATGGGATGATAGGTCCTTAATTAGTCAGTGATGAAGATGAGTGCACCACATGGCCTTTTGACTTTGCTGGATTATGATTTCACTCAAATCGGTTTGGCGTGAAAAAAGCCAAACAGTTTTACGATACCATAAACTGGGCGTTATATTAAAACACCGCCATAAACACCGCTGACCAGACCCGATCTGAGAACTGTCCAGCCATGGCTTCATATTCAGATGAGCACCCCTGATTGAAGGCCTTCGGTCCAACTCCAAATGTGAAGTGAAGTGGGCCCTAAATATGCAATTCACGTTGCGGACCACCATCACTATGTCCATGACATCCATACAAATCATATATGGCTTTTATAGGACAACATCCCGAAGATGGGAATGTTTACCTTATTGCGTAATGTTGATCCATGGAATGATGGTCTGGCTGAATAAACAGTTGGCAGTAGGGTTGAAGAGGTTAGCTTTCGCTTGGTTGTTAGTTTTCACTTGGCCTCTCTAAATCCAACACACTGCAGGAAATGATATCTTGATAGGTAAATGGTCTTATATCTAGTTGATTTATCTTAAAATTTACAATTTAAACAAAGAAACAAACTTTCTAAACCTAACAAACCTGGCCTGTTTTAAACAATTTCTGCAAATAAACAAAATTATTTTCTGTAGTAATTTTAAGTAAAATAAGTAACAATTTTTTTTTGCTATATTGACTAATCTTAAAATGAGCTTGCAGAACGAGAATGAGAATCTTAAGTTATATATATATATATATATATATATATATATATATATATATATATATATATATATATATATATATATATATCTATATATATGATCCTATATATGTATATAATTGCAGATTTTTATACACACACACATATAACACACAAAACACACTGTAACTTTAATACAACACACACACACTTATACACTGTTAACATAACATAAGAACATAAGACATCCACACACATTGCAGATTTTTTAATATCTAATAATTAGAAGTACATTTTTCTTCAGTAGTACTTCAATACAATCAAGATAAATATACATCCCACGTAAAGATTAAGTTACTTTAATATTAACTTAAGCATATCATCGCTGTCCAGTGAAAACCACGTATCTCCAATTTGGTCGTTTTTTATTTTTGGCATCATTTGATCACATGAGCTGCTGTTTACATTGGGTGGACATTTTATGATGAATGGATCACCAGAAATATCCTAAAGATGTTGGAGAAACGTCTGGTTCCATTGCCTTACATTCAAATTCAATCAGGTTTTGCCCTCTCCTGTAAAGTTGCCATTTTGGAGATACATGTTTTTCTTTGGACAGTGGTGATATTTAAGTGAATCCTAATGTTGTCTCAAACTAGTACAGGTAAGTTAAATAAGATCTATTCAAGTATATGTTAATAGCACTTAAATATACTAAAATCAAGCACTTCTGCTTTTTCCCTCCCGGGTAGGCTAATATAGATAAACCAGACAACAGTATGACCACATATAAGCCAAAAGCTTTTTAAGCTATTTTATTTAAATGCAAATCTAAATGCTTGGATTGGGCTCATCACCAATTTGCTCTTGAAAGGCTTGGCAGTGCTACACACTACACAGTAAACTGAGTGGCAAGTAAGTAGGGGTAATGTCAAGCTTGCTGCAAGCAGCTTGGCAATGTTCTGAAAAATGAAAATGCCCAAATGCAAATGGCTGAAAATAAAATAGCCATGTTCAGTGAGACTGGAGGTTTTCCAGGCACGTTTACTCCATTCAAGTCAAATATGTGTAGATGGAATGTTAGGTATGAATTAGTAATATTCTGGATTTTTTCCATTATTTAAAGGAATGCCATGTTGGCATAGTCGGGCCGTGCCTACGGGACATGCTCCAGTATTCACACCGGTCTACTTCTACTGTACAAGTCGAAATGATCCAACTAATCCAGGATGCTTGTGTGCAATTCACTTGACATTGGGTCAGTTGTAGGCTACCAAGGCTACGTAGCCATATATGATAGCATAGCAGAATTCGGGCAGTTATGCTAAACGTATGTGCATTTCAGTGGTTGTAAACGTGTAATTCAGAGTGATTTAATGTGGAATGGAACTGCCGTACAGTAGTGAGGAATTAGGGGTTGCGAAGCCTACCACGTAGCTATAGGCTTCTTCTTTACTATCCCAAACCACCAGTGAACCTACACGTGTCATCGGAGTTTCCTATGCAATGTCAGTAAGGGACAATTACTGGGAAAACTGGGAAACCAGAAGCCTTCTTTGGGATTGTTGTCCTATGTGCATGTCTCCAGTATGAACAGACCACGGAGCTATTATAAAACAATGTCCCAGGCGTCAGACAGTGTACTGGAGGAGTAGCTTTGTGTGAGGTAGCGTGTGGAGTCATTAAACGCTTCAGAGGTCTGGTTCCTTTCAGCACTGTGAATAATTCCGACTCTGCAGGTTTTGAATTGGGCATTTTGCATCAAACCACTCTGAATGGCTTTGTTTATGTCTTAACCATTTCATTATGCCAACATTCCCCTTTAACCTCGGGAACCAGACTTACGGTACACTCCTGGGGACAGAACTGGATCGAGCTCAAAGTTCAATGGGATGAACTGACTGTTTTGGCTGGTCAGAGTCCAGATTTCAGACCTGTAGAGGATATTTTGTCTCACATTAAACCCAAACTAACCTGGCGGTGTTTTTAACCGCATGAAGCCGTCAGTGAATTAGTGGAACAATAATGACAGGGAAAAGCTTTCCACACTAACTCACCTTGTTTGCTCGCTTAATGTTTTGTTGTTGGCCTTTTGTTTTTGCGTGGGATTGTACGTATGTCCAAACGTGGCTTACATTTTTAAATACTGACAAACACATACAAACAAACAAACAGACAAACAAACAAAACACAACAAACTAAAACACAGAAGCCTCATTTTGGAAGATGCATGTGTGCTGGTTGAACAAACCGAAACATAATCCAAACCCAACAGCTCTTAGAAACAACGATCATGTAATCAGTGAAATAACTTACATTGTATTTACCCATTGTAGACATAGAGCTTCTGTTTGGATGTCCTACCAGATGAGGAGATTTCTTTGTTGGTACTGTAAGAAAACAACAATACAGGAATCAATTCCAAGTTCACCGAAATCAATTCACCTCATACATTTCTAAAAACAGAGGTGCCAGAATGAAATGGCTCCTTTCAGAATCTGTCAAACTAGGAAATTAGTAAATCAGCTCTATATTGTGTTAAAGGCTCTTTAATCCTTTTTTACACTGCAAAAAATAAGATAAGAAAATCCTTAATTAATCCCACAGTGAAAAAATTTACAATGCTACAGCGGCACAGAGGAAAGAACAGACATAACAGGAAATATACAAATAATAAATAAGATCTTTATAAAAAAAGTACAAATAAAATACTAATAAAATATAAATAAAATACTAAAAAAGATTTTAATACTTAATAATAAAATAATAGTTTAAGGTAAAACTTAATATATCTCAAAATTCAAATTTTAAGATTATTTAACTAATTTAATGATTTTACATGTTTTAGGTTATTTTAGCGATCCAAAGTTTCTCACTGTATTTGCAAATACTTGGTCTTGTTTGAAGCATGTTCCTTAAAATAAGCACCATCATATAGAGAGAACGTTTGGATAACTAAATTAAATAATAATAAAAAAACATTGGGAAATAAGTCAAGTAATCTTGAAAAGGTTTTAGATCTATGAACTAAATATTAGATAATTGTACTTTGGATCTCTTGATAATTTCCAGGTGTGCAAATAGGTTTTAGGTATTTCGGTATGTGTATGGTACCATCTCTAGTTATTACTAGTTCAATGTGACCAAATACCCAGTCAGTTTTACTAAATAAATAAAGTTTAAATACAATCTTATTTGACTTTATTGTTATTATGCCTATGCAGGGGTGTGCGGTATAATGTATCACTGTCTACACAGTGTTACATCTCCTGTGCAGTAATTAAAGGGATTAGATAAATAATAATTAATAGCGCAGAGACAAATAGATAAAAGACACATTACAGTATGTGCATAAGCAGTCAGACACGGGCAAAATGTGCAGGAGCGGTAACTTAACATACTAGAACTGGTGTGCAGACAGCAGTTAGCATATGCAGTATAGTGAAATACAGCTCAGTGTACGTGTACATGTAGGAGAGTACAGTGTGTTGAGGTAGCCAGGTGTGCAGCTAAGTATATGGTTGTAAACAGTAGAGGTATGTGTGATAGTGTTCAGTACAGGTAGAGAGAATAGCAGCTCAGTGTTCAGGTAAAACAGCCTACAGTACAGATGTGCAGTATTTAAAATGCACAGCTCAGATGTATACAGGTCTAGTTAAAGTGCGGTGCATATAGTCTAGTGGACCGGGCTAGCGGAGGCCTAGATCTTAAAACCTCAACCCAAAACCTAATCCCATCTCTGGCCATAATTCAAACCTCAACCTCAACCCTAAACTTAATCCAAACTCTGGCCATAATTCTAAACTTAAACTTAACCTCAACCTCAACCCAAAACCTAATCCTAACTCTGGCCCTAATTCTAACCTTAAATTTAACCTCAGCCAAAAACCTAATCCTAACTCTGGCCATAATTCAAACCTCAACCTCAACCCTAAACTTAATCCAAACTCTGACCATAATTCTAAACTTAAATTTAACCTCAACCTCAACCCAAAACCTAATCCTATCTCTGGCTCTAATTCTAATTTAAACTTAACCTCAGCCAAAAACCTAATCCAAACTCTGGCCCTGATTCTAATTTTACCTTAACCTCAACACCAAACCTAATTCTAACTCTGGTCCTAATTCTAACCTTACCTTAATCTCAACCCAAAACCTAATCCTTACTCTGGTCCTAATTCTAACTTTACCTTAATCTCAACCCAAAACCTAATCCTTACTCTGGTCCTAATTCTAACCTTACCTTAATCTCAACCCAAAACCTAATCCTAACTCTTGTCCTAAATCTAACCTTAAACTTAATCTCAACCCAAAATCTAATCCTAACTCTGGCCCTAATTCTAACCTTAAACTTAACCTCAACTCAAAACCTAATCCAAACTCTGGCCCTAATTCTAACTTTACCTTAACCTCAACACCAAACCTAATCCTATCTCTGGCCCTAATTCTAACCTTAAACTTAACCTTAATCCAAAACCTAATCCTAACTCAGGCCCTAGTTCTAACTTTACCTTAACCTCAACCCAAAACCTAATCCTAACTCTGGCCCTAATTCTGACCTTAAATTTAACCTCAAGCCAAAACCTAATCCTAACTCAGGCCCTAATTCTAACCTTAAATTTAACCTCAACCCAAAACCTAATCCTAACTCTGGTCCTAATTCTAACTTTACCTTAACCTCAACACCAAACCTAATCCTAACTCTGGCCCTAATTCTAACCTTAAACTTAACCTTAATCCAAAACCTAATCCTAACTCTGGCCCTAGTTCTAACTTTACCTTAACCTCAACCCAAAACCTAATCCTAACTCTGGCCCTAATTCTAACCTTAAACTTAACCTTAATCCAAAACCTAATCCTAACTCTGGCCCTAGTTCTAACTTTACCTTAACCTCAACCCAAAACCTAATCCTAACTCTTGTCCTAATTCTAACCTTAAACTTAACCTTAACCCAAAACCTAATCCTAACTCTGGCCCTAGTTCTAACTTTACCTTAACCTCAACCCAAAACCTAATCCTAACTCTTGTCCTAATTCTAACCTTAAACTTAACGCCAAACCTAATCCTAACCCTGGCCCTAATTCTAATCTTAACCTCAACTCAACACTTGTTCTGGTAGGCACTGCCGGTATGACCACCGCCCACACAACACCAATCAGAGAAAACCTAGTGAGCTAAGGGGTAATAACCCCATTATCCTCGTATAGCGCCATCTGCGGGAGCCTGGAGTTACTACCACCTTAAACCCTCTTAGATGAGCGTTACACTCTTTCAGCCCAGTATGTATAGAATTACATAGGCTGGTATTTGGCCCCTTTCAGAACCTGATCTAATCCCTGCTCTAGTTAAGGCTTGCTTGCCTGAGCTAGGCCCGGGTTTAGAAAAGTAATAAAAGAGGACGGACATGCTGGCTAGGTGAAAAACTGGCGATCAGGTTCCTCGCAGCCTTCCTTTTTTGGCCTTTTCATGTGCGGACTGCATGCACCCAAGCGGTTAATTCAACAAATCCACGCTCGTGATCCGTCAGGAACGGAGCGCGGGTTAGTTCAATTTGTACCGAGCGATCCTCGTGTGATCAAAGCCCAGGGACGTGGGCCCAACATGCGGCTTAAATTAGACTAACACCAAAGTCTCGGGCGCAGAGACGGTATTTGGAATGTCTTAGCAGAAGAGAGAGAGAATTCCTCAGCACATCTGGTTCCAATAAGGGCAGATGCCAGGCTCAGGGCTTTAATGGGCTGACAGTGCCGGCTACTCTGAAAGCTCTCGTTCTGTCACCCGCAAACACTGTGTGTTACCCCCATACCCCCACCCACCCCATAGCCAATGCTCTTGTTAGCTGGTGGGGCTCGGGAGGTCGTGTGGCTGGGGGAATGTCTGGTGCCTTGGTGTGGTGTTCTCTGGGAGACTGGAAGGCCTCTGGTGTGCGTGTGCTATGCTGTGGTCGGCATGAGTTACTGATACTCAGACAATGACTTGCTGTTTAGAGCTAAGCTCATTTCATGGTTTAGTCCCAGTCATGATAACCAGACACATTCCTGTTTGTTTGAGAAGGGGTTTGTGTGTGTAGCTGTTGCCTGTGTTTGTATGTGCACAAGCAGGAGTGCATTTGCATCTGTATACAGTACCGCATGAACACCAGAGATGAACCCATCACTGGACTAATCTTCTCTCAGCGTAGCCATTAAATAGACCGTATTTATTTTTCTGGGTTTTTCAGTATTAACTGTGCAGGGTTTGCTTTTATTGCAGTTCCAAATTTTTCCAGACGACTTGCTTGGAGTTCTCAGAGGAATCGTCTTCCACAGCTTTAAAGTTCAGTCTTACATTCTGAGTTCCTCCTTCACACATTTCAGACAAACCTTGGACAGAAAGTAATAGTGGAGGTTGATTTTCTGTTGTCTCTCAAAGATAAAAGCTTTAAGATAAAAGTACTTTTAGTCTGATGACATTCGTCCATCAGGTATTGCATGGTTATTAGGAGTCCTTTTTTTCATATAAAAAATATTACAAATATTTATAATTTTTGTATAATATGAATATTAAAAGAAAGTCTTTATTTTGATTGGTCGTTTTTATATGATTAATAAACTCTTAACAGAGTATCAGTGACACATCAACAACATATCAGACACCAGCACTGAATTAATCCTAACTCTGGCCATAATTCTAACATTAACTTTAACCTCAACCCAAAACCAAATCCTAACTCTGGCCCTAATTCTAATCTTACCTTAACCTCAACCCAATACCTAATCCTAACTCTGGCCTTAACTCTAATCTTAACCTCAACCCAAAACCTAATCCTAACTCTGGCCATAATTCTAATCTTAACCTCAACCCAAAACCTAATCCTAACCCTGGCCATAATTCTAATCTTAACCTCAACCCAAAACCTAATCCTAACTCTGGCCATAATTCTTACATTAACTTTAACCTTCACCCAAAGCTTAATCGTAACTCTGGCCCTAATTCTAACATTAAACTTAATCTCAACACCAAACCTAATCCTGTCTCTGGCCCTAATTCTAATCTTATCCTCAACCTAATCCTACCTGTTTCAGAGAGGTGACTATCTCCAGATATGAACCTGGACCCTCCAGATAACAAGCAGAAAAACCCAATCCAGCAGATTATTAATGCATTTGATTAATTTGGATTTAATTGTAAATCTCTGGATAATCTACTGAAGGTATTCAGCTTCTTCACTCAGTTATATGTTGCTGGTATGTAACTGAGAGTCTGTTGAGTGTGTGTAAGGCAGCTGCGGTGAGATTGGGTAGCTGCTTGTGTGGACGCTGTATGCAACTTTTAAGTTTTAAGACTAAAAGGATGGAGGTCTGATTATTCCTGGGTGTGGTCTCTGACATTCGCACACTGCTATATGAGCACCTAAGGGTGCACGTTTGTGTATGTGTGTGTTTGCTGTCCCCACTTTCCCTCCAGCATGCCCCACCCCCACCTCATATCTCTTCCCAAACTATTCCGACACCATATCATTCCTCTCACATCCCAAGTAAAACTCCAGCATCCCTGAAACACATGCTGCGAGTTTCCCCAAACAGTCACCCACTGACGGTGTCCAGCTGAAAAGACTTACAGTGAATATATCTTTGGCCCGGAGCTGGAATGTTGGGATAAAATAAAAAGGAATAAAGAGGAATGGGCCGAGTTTCCGTATCTGCGTCCTATCATAATACCATCATCTGATAGTACCATGTGATACACGAATGTGAGGAGACCCCGCCCGCACCCGCACAAATATAACCAACATTACACACACACCCACACACACACACACACTCCCAAATCCCCCATCCCGGAATACGTCTGATTTCACAGCTGACTTGACTTTGGGAATCTCAGGAGAGTGGAAAATGTGACATTTTTTACACTGGGTTTGCACTTTTGTCACAACATGCGTGAAAATCAGAAAAGTAGGAACAGCAGGAGGGCAGAAAGCTGGGAGCTGCCGCACTCTCCCACCACTTTTTCTGATACACTGCAATTAGCCGAGTCCCTGTAGAGATGACTGCTGGGGGATGGAGTGCCTGTGCCTATGAGAGAGAGGGGGGGGTGAAGAAATATGACACAGTTATTATATACCTTCCTTATTCTTCCTACCAGCGAGCATGACACTAATAGAGACATTTCTTCATTGGTGTTTTTATTTATCTATCTCTGTGGGCCGTCTATCCCAAAGGGTCTGATGGCCCTCCTTGTGCCCCTTGCTGTAAAACGAATAGACTGCTCCATAGACTGTCCATCCACGACATTAGACACACCTGTATCTACACTCAGTGTCCACTCTCTCAGCTCCACTAACCATACAGGACACTCTGTAGGTGTACAGGTCCAGACTGTAGTCCATCTGTTTCTCTGTGTACTGTATTACCCTGTTCTTCAATGGTCAGGACCCCCACAGGACCACCACAGAGCAGGTACTATATGGATGGTGGATTATTCTCATCGCTGCAGCGACACTGACATGGTGGTGGTGTGTTAGTGTGTGTGGTGCTGGTGTGAGTGGATCAGTGGGGGTCCTGTGGGGGTCCTCACCAGTCTGGACCTGTACACCTACAGAGTGTCCTATATGGTCAGTGATAGTAATGTTAGTTGGGCTGGTCGACACTACAGGTATTCCCAGTGGCTGTATGGTGTCAGTACACCGTAATGCATGCTGGGTATTGTAGTGAGAGAACCGAGGGATGTAACGCTGTGCGACAGTGTTCTGTATAACATCGTAGACACTAGTGTTGTCAGACAGCCTGTGGTAGCATATTTCTTTTATTTATGAAATCTGGCATTAATAGGAAAGTACACGGATACATCCTGGAATTCCGAGCTTAGCTCCGAAGCCTAGCGTCCGCCGTAACAAGACAAGCGGCTGAGATTTAAGCCTTCCCCCTTAAACAAGCCTGCTAAATCAGTTAGAAGAAGAAACAGCTTCGGCTCGTGACCATAAATACGCCCTGTCGACTTCAAACGGAGGGGGCCTCACTTAAGTATTTGCAGAACAAGGTAATTTATGCATAAAGTGACTTTCGTCATGTATGTGAAATCAAAGTCTAACGTTTACAACCTGCGCTGTGAAAAGAACCAGAAGAGCAAGTGAACTTTCACTCGTCCCCCCCGCCTCTCTTTTACACTCCCCTCTTTCTTCTTTCCCATAGCCAGCGGGGTTAATCTCAGGCATAAAGGTTACGATGTATGTCTTGTGAGTAATGATAGGATGATGTGTGTGGAGATGGCGTGACAGTGTGCAGTCGTTAACCTCTGCTCGTGGCACACACTGCCGTTAGCCGAGCCGTGGATGGGACTTCTCTCGTGGTTTAACGCAGTAGGGGACAGCTCATCCAGGTGATTTACAGCTCCCGACGTGGCCAGTGAGCAGCAGAGCCTAACAGACACTACTGTCTACTGCCTCCCCTGAGCAGAAAGACTTCTCAGGCACCTGCAACCTGTAGCAGAAACCAGAAACCTGGGGTGTGCACTTCAGTTACTCACTCACATAACTTCGGAGTGTGTTCATCTCGTAGTAGTTACTGAGCATAGTAGATACCTGCAATGCTGGTCACCAGCATGTCTTGTGTTTGGATGATGGTGTGGCCAGTAAAACCAGCACCAGGCTAGCACCAAACCCCACTAGGGTTCATCTCCGGAAGGTAGTAGATCTCTTCCCAAGTTCAGTTGATTTAGCTACTGTAGTTAGCTAGACAATAGAAATGAGCTAGCATATCACCAAGCCACAAATTAGCTTGTACTTTGCATTAACCAAGCCACCTAGCTAGTCCACTTAAAAAATCAGGATGCTAGATCCACATAAACTGCAGTATAATAAATATGGTAAGCTTGAAATTTAAGCTAACTTCTGTAGTTACTATAAAATAACTATAATTGGATTTGGCTAGCTAATAGACAAGCTTACAACATTCAAGCCATGTTGGTAGCACTAGATCAGCACCAGACCATCTTAGACCAGCATTAATTACATTTTAGCTACTGTAGTTAGCAAGACAATGGAAAATTAGCTAGCATATCACCAAGCCACAAATTAGAGGATAAAAAATTCTAGATCCACATATACTGTACAGTATAATAAATATGGTTAGCTCATGAAATTAAAGCTAACATATGTAGCTACAATCTCACACCATTCGTAACCCATCTTGCACATGCTACCAGCATATGCTATATTTTGGATCCTGGTAGGACAAGCAGAACCTGCACCACATCAGCAACAGCCCATCTTAGACCAGCATGAATTCCATTCCATTCCATCAGCAGGTTTCATAATCAGAGGATAGAAGATCTCTTTGCAAGTTCAGTTGATTTAGCTACTGTCGCTAGCTAAACGACTTAAATTAGGTAGCATATCAATAAGCCACAAAATGATAAAACTATATACAGTAAATTTTTAATAGCTTTATAATTAGCTTGTTAGCTTATGAAATTAAAGTTAACATGAAGCTTCTGTAGATAGTTATATAAATAGTGTTGACTAGCTAATAGACAAGCTTGCACCATTTATAAGCCATCTTGCCTTCTTGCTAGAGAGACCAGCATCACTGGTCACCAGCATTTGTTATGGTTTGGATGCTAGTATGCAGGTCAGCAGCTATGGAAGTTGATCAGTGGATCACCACTGGATCTAGATGATGGTAGGGTGACCAGCTAAACCAGCATTAACCAGCACAAACCGGTTTAGACCATCATCAAGTGCTGTTTTATTTCAGCAGGCTAACTAGCAATCAAGGTTTATTTACATAATGTGATACATTTGAAATGCTGTATATTTAGATTAGATATCAGGAGTTAAATATGTACCAGGAGGATAGCAGAACTCCTCCTGAGTACAGTTAGCATATCGTAGCTGTCCATAGAAAAACAGGTATTTCCTAAATGGCAACTTTACAGGAGAGGCCAAAAACCTCATTTAATTTAAATGTAAGTCAATGGAACCAGACGTCTTACCAAGCAATTTTGGGCCATTTCTGTCGGCCCATTCTTCATGAAATTCACAGCCAGTGTAAACAGTACCTCATGTGATCCAATGAGGCATAAAAGTAGAAGTCAATAAAAATGGAGATACATGTTTTTCTTTGGAAAGCGACGATATGTAGCTTTCATTGCTTGCTAGGGAAATAAATTTGGCTAATTACCTAGCCCATTAGCATACACTGTTCAAAAGCTGCTTTGCTAGATAATTAAAAATAATGCAACAAAATTACAAGTAGAAATCTTTTATATTTCAGAAACGGATTAACTTAACTTTTTGCTAGCTTGCAAGCCCGACACATTTTAACACAAGCTCTAAATAACACCAGTGTATATCATTATGGGTTTGGTTAGGCAGGCTTCAGGCAAGTAGTTCAACTCAGTGGTGTGGTTAACATCAATTTGAGTTCAGTGATTTTGTGCACCCTGTGTTTCCCACGAAATCTTCTCGCACAAATGTCAGACTGCGGGACGTAACACCAACACCTTCAGCTCTGAATCATGACTGGTCTTTCGTTTCAGTGATGCCGCAATAATTGCACTTCTTGGTACATGGTTTTTATCTGCTAACTAGTTTCTGAGATATCAACGCTGTTTTAACTCCAGAATGTTCAGTCTCATTGGGATTCATGTACTTGCATACGGCTCTCTGATCCGACTCACAGTTTATGAAAAAACTTCTGAAATCCAAATTTTTTCCCATTAAGAATGATATGGGCTGGAAAACCACGCGCTTATCTACTGTACTTCTGCTCAACTGAAAGACATCGTTTCACATACACCATCTCACGGCAGACGCCCGAGCACAAATTCAATGTTGGTCTGACCCGCACTCGTCTGTTTGTCTGTTTTTTTCCATCCCTCTTTCCTCTCATGGAGTCCCATTCATTTTTGGGCATTACCCAAAACCCCATTATTTCTGTTAACCTACCGCCACCAAATGGCATGTACTCACTCAGGGTAGCATCCCCAAACTCTACACCACAGCCATACTGATCTGGACTCCTCTATGTGTTGTTTATTTATTCTTCAGTCTTCCCATAGACTCCCATTCATATTTAAGCAACACCTTAGCAACTAGCATCAGCCGTGGGATCCCTCCTCTTCAGGAAGTGCACTTTTCTAGTTTCATTCAGTGATCGTGGTGATAGCAAACACGCTAGCCACCAAGTGTTCAGTTCAGTCATGCTGCGGGTCTACCCACAGAAGGCTAGGAACACGTTCTAGATAGTTGAAGTCCAATTTAATCCCTGGTGGAGTAATATATTTTAATATCGGTTATTAATAATAAGCCTGCAGTTGGCAGGGAACATTTGTCCTTCAAGTAATTTGCGTAGCTTGGACTATTCAAGATCAATCAAGGTCAACATGTTAGATCAAAGCAGAGAAATCAAGGACGTCCATTCAAACACATAGAGCTTTAGCAACATGGGCTTCCATTTTTCCACTCTGGCACATCATACCGGGAGAATGTAATACATTCGTACCACCACAGCCCTTTTCTTCCCCCTACAACAAACGGACACTCGGATCCTGCTGTCTGCCACATACTCATTGAATCTGACTGCGTGTAGTTACGATCAGAGTCCGCGTGTTTCCAAAGATGAATGTGGCCGAAATATGAAGTGAGGGCAGTTTGAAATCCAAAGCATATGTGTGCAAATGGTTTATGGTATGGTGTGTTTTACACTCGGGAGAGAAAGAGAGAGAGAACTGGGGTGGGGGGGTTAGTGTGGTATGGTGGAAGGAACGCAGACGAGAAAGAAGAAAGGACTTGCATGAAGGTCTATGAAGTGTCGGACTGTTACCCTCTGCCACGACCCTGTGACTGTTTGTTGACACTTTCTCGATGGAGGCCCTTGAACAAAAAAGAGAGGGGGGTAACAAGAAGGAGAATTAGAAGGGCGAGTGGGGGGCGGGGGGAGGGTAAGAATGCTCTTTTTGATGGATGAAGGGGTCTCCTGTTACATTTGGAGGGGCTACAGCTGTGACAAGCTGCTAAGTACACCCAAACAAGCTGCATTGCATCAGAGAGACCTAACAGAGTGGCTTAGGCCACGTCCCGCCACACTCATTCACTCTCTCACACATGCACACGCACATCCTGAACACCATCCACACATGGCCCGAACACCATCCACACGAGCGTCAAGACTGCGAGGAACTCTTTCAGCTTGAAGGAAACTAGCTCTCCTAGAAGTTACCCCACTGGGGCAGGGGAAGTTCACTCCTGGGCATGTTTAAGGCAGAGAAAGAATGAAAAGAGGAAGTGGAGTATTGGTGAAGGACAAGCCTCATCAAAGGGATAGCTGCACCCAGAAGGAGGTGTGGGAGTGCGGTGCTGCTGGGAAGGAAGATAAAGGTGACCAGGATCAATAACTGATGATAAGTTTAGACTGATATGATCAATATTTATTGAGCTACACATACAGAAGTCTGTCTCTCAGTATGGCGTCGGGCCGCCGTGTTTGCTAACCCAACACGCCAGACGTCTCGGTATGGAGCTGTAGAGGTTCCTGATGGTGTCCTGTGATAATCCATCCCATGCAGCTTGAACATCCTCACACAGTTCCTGCAGATGGTGCAGTAGGGGTGGAGGTGGAGTGACACCAGGCCTTCTGGACGTGTGACAATAAACCGTTCATCTTGGTGCTGACCACGGTGCCTCCACACACGGACTCGTTGGGCGTCTCCACCAAGACTAAAGCGGGACTCGTCACTGAAGATGACCCGCTGCCATTCTGAGTCACTCCATGACAGTCTGGTACGACACCACTGCAGTCTTTGGGGACGGTGACGTGGTGTTAAGGACAGTCGTGGTAACGGTCTGTGTGCATGTAGTCCTGCATGGTGCAGCCGTCTGCCGATGGTGCTGCACTAACAGGATGACTCATGGAGGACACCACTGCTCGCTGGATGTCTGTAATGGTGGCTGTTGGGTCAATCAGGTACAGAGACAAGACCCGTCCCTGCTTACGTCACATGTGCGGCCGACCGTGAAACTTGAATCATTAGCATGTCTCACCATGTCAAACACATACATGTCCACATACATTTAACAGTTTGTACCTCACAAATCAGCCAATCAAACCCTTTACAACTGATGTTAGGGAGGACTTTACCAAACAGCAGCTCTCAGCACATCTAGCCATGTCTTCTATCATGTCGCTCTGCCAGAAGAGCACTTCTTCTAAACAGCCCATGAGGATCATGATGTGGTAGAACTAAAGGCCACACATCCTCAGTTGTGTTCAGAGCCTCCCTCCCTCCTAACACGCTCAGCTCACAGCACTATACAGTTCACAACTCGGTTAACTCAATTGTGGTTCACCACAGCTATTAAATGCACACATCACCAGTAGTTCTTCACATTCAAGCTCACATACTCGAGTGGAGCGTGCCAACAAACGGGATCTTCACTGACAGTCACAGAAACTCTAACTGCAGTTTTCAGGATGCAATAAATAAATAAATAAGACTACCAATCAGGGTACAGCTTGTTTTGACCTGTTGGATCGAGCTTGGTTCTAGCTAATGGAACCTGTCCTCCTTCAGTGTTCTGTGCTGGTGATGATGTGAATAGACATCAGTGTCAGACTAATGAATGAGCTTCTATTAAAGACTGCTGGACTGAGAGACACTAGAGTCTCTTCACCTACACTGAGCTGATGAAGAGTCCTGTTCCAGAAATGATAATAGAACATTAGAGCCCTAATAAACCATGCTCCTGTTACTCTCCATACTTCAGTACATCTGAAAATACATACTTTAGTACTGTTACTCTCCATACTTAAGTACATCTGAAGGTAAATACTTTAGTACCGGTACTCTCCATACTTCAGTACATCTGAAAATACATACTTTAGTACTGTTACTCTCCATACTTAAGTACATCTGAAGGTAAATACTTTAGTACCGGTACTCTCCATACTTAAGTACATCTGAAGGTAAATACTTTAGTACCGGTACTCTCCATACTTAAGTACATCTGAAGGTACATACTTTAGTACCGGTACTCTCCATACTTAAGTACATCTGAAGGTACATACTTTAGTACCGGTACTCTCCATACTTAAGTACATCTGAAGGTACATACTTTATTACTGTTACTCTCCATACTTAAGTACATCTGAAGGTACATACTTTATTACTGTTACTCTCCATACTTAAGTACATCTGAAGGTACATACTTTAGTACTGGTACTCTCCATACTTAAGTACATCTGAAGGTACATACTTTAGCACTGTTACTCCAGTGGAGGACTACAGGTACATGGTTTCTGTACTTCATCCATTCAAGCTGCATGGGATGGATTATCACAGGACTCCATTAGGAACCTCTACAGCTCCATACCGAGACGTCTGGCGTGTTGGGTTAGCAAACACGGCGGCCCGGCGGCATACTGAGACAGACTTCTGTATGTGTAGCTCAATAAATATTGATCATATCAGTCTAAATTTATCATCAGTTATTGATCCTGGTCACCTTTATCTTCCTTCCCAAACACCTGCACTCCCACACCTCCTTCTAAGTACAGCTCTTCTATTGATGTTGAGTTATGCTTATATGTTAAAATATTTCATTCTAAATTACGCATTAATAAAGAGGTGACTCACCCTTTTGCTTCTTGTAACTGCCTTATCTCTTTATCTCTTCTCAGACCTCCCTCCACTATGTAAAACCTGGCAGCAGAGATTCGCTTCCATTCAGCCACGTGGCTATTAGCAGGTCAGGCATTGCTGTTGGACGTTTACCCAGGGCTCGGAGCCAGTGCTGCAACCCAACCCAAAGGTGGACGCGGTCAGGACTCTGTACAGGCTGCTCAAGTTCGTACCATTTATTTTTGGACCTCGCTTTGTGCATAGGGACCTTGATATGCCGAATCAGGTAAGGGCTTTCCGCAAAGTGTTTATCACAATACTACGTCAAAACAACCGTGCTGAGTGTCTCTGTGATAAGATTAACCTTAACCGGGGATAAAACCAAGCAGCCCGGGACCATTATTCCTCCTCCACCAAACCTGCATGAACCAGAACAGGTAACAGGTAACATCCGTCCATCACCTGCCAAACCTAGATTAGTCTCTCAGACTGGCACATTCTCCTAGTCAGTGGTATGTACCTCAGTCAATTATAATGCTTGGCCATGACTTACTTTTCCCAGTGATACACAAAGCCGATAAATTTCCAGAGTTAAACCTGAACTGGAAAACAGGTTGAATAGTGTGACATAACCAAACGACAGCGATGCGGTATCTGGGAAGGCCCACAACACCCAAGTTGGCCTTCGCTAAGTACCTTGATGCAGACCAATAGGAGGACAGAGCGCTCTCTGATGCAGATATGTAAACCTGGAGAAGAAAGTGAGGTGATGGTGCAGCTGTGAATCGATCCTATATTTTAAGATTATAAGTATTTTATAAATTATAAGTCTAATTTGTATATTAGTACTTTAAGAACTTTTTTCCGAAGATTTTTTACTTGTTTTAAGTTGATCTTAGTTTTCATTAGTTCCCAAATGTTCTCAAGGTATTGGTAAATAAATTCTACTTGTTTCGAACAGATAAACAAAATTATCCACCAATATAGCAATAAAAATCAGCTTTCTAATATCACCAAAACAAGTGAAAACATTTAGAAGTAAAGTAAATACTCTGAAAATGAGAATTTTTAGATATATCAACCATGTTTATATATAAACCTTTTTGGCATTGTAGCTTTTATTGTTGTTTTGCTGTACATATGGTTTATTTTGCATAACCATTTGTATGTAATTACATTATGAGTTGCATAGTAAGGCAATGAATTTGCATGTTTTACTTTGTCCCAGCTGCTCTTCATGTTGTGTTAAATGTCATGATGAATGGAGCCATGGAAGTGCATAAAAATTAGAAAAATACTTTTTTACATTATCTTCCATCAACAGTTAGGAGTTTATCCCCACTTCTGTAAAGTTGCCATCTTGTAGATATGACAGTGATGCCATATTCATATTCAATAAAACATATTACTAATATTTCTTTGTAAAAACTTAAATATTAAAAATAAAAAAATCTTAAACTTAGCTCAACTACTCGCTGTCATTTTGCAGTAAAGGTCACTTAATACCAACATTCTCTGAATTTAAAAGCTCTACGACATGAAACAGGAATGCATACAAGCTGCCACAAAGTTAGCGGCTAAGCGCTAATCCCTGCGAAATACCAGCTCACTACAAATACAGTTTAAACCAGATCTGTGGAAGTGAGACTGTTCTTAACACATCTGTTTCCTCGAGTTCTCTTTGAAGGACAGACTGCCCATACTTCTTCATGTCCCATTAGGAACATCACTTTTTCTTCGTTTTCAATCAACCAAACCATCACACACACAACGCCTCTGTAGCCATGATTGGTGGTTCTTGACTCTCCTCTCCGATGAGCCGTCAAATAGTGCAAGAACACGAATAATGATCCACTGACATCAAAGCTAAGTGCCAGTCACGGCATGTAGTCTGATGCCGGCCTTACCATGTGGTCAGCTCAAATTGAATCGAGTTCAAATGAATCCAGCTCCAATAGGGCTTTAGACCGAGCTGGCTGATAGAGATACTTGGATAGGCCTACAGAGTCTGGTAAATAACTTTGATATAACTATGTTATTAACATGTTATGACATAGATAATTGGTTGGTGTAGCTCAGCGGATAACACCACTTCCTGACAACCACATGTGGGAGACTGGGGTTCAATCCCGGGCTGGCTGACTATGCTGTGCTACACCAATAAGAGTCCTTGGGTAAGACTCCTAACACTACACTGACCCACCTGTAATATGATTAACCTTGTAGGTCGCTCTGGATAAGTGTGTCAGCTAAATGTAAATGTAGATAATAAATTTCAATTGTATCAAACCATATAGCATGTGACGGTAATGGCAACATGAGACCAGACGTATTACTGGGCGTACTCTATCATGAGTTTTTCAATGACGTGTTTATAGCATGGTTATGTCAGTGCTGCAGTATGTACGCCATAGCTTTGAGTAGTTCGTACAAAGCATATTTAAATTCGTGGAGGGAGAAAACAGCATGTCCATGTTGTACTAGCGTGGCAGTTCTAGCTCCGGTGTTATTGTCGGCTGGTCTTGCGTCGTGTACCCTGCCTCTTTGGCTGATTAGCTACTAGCGGTAGCGAGGACACGCATACAGCACATGCACAGAGCTTCTCCCCTCAGGATGCACCATTGTCTCAATCCATCAAGCGTGTAGGTTAAAGAATAATTCCTCTTCCTGTACTCCACACTTCACACTTGCTTGAGCTTTTCTCCAGGTCACAACACAAAACAAAGGCATCCTTTATACCGTTAACAACCCTGACATCTCAAACACACACACACACACGCAACCTTTAGCACCGCCAGCAATATCTCTGACTCACAACAACACCCCCGACCCCCCCACACCAACACCACCCCCACACCTCTTTCCGAAACGAACCAATAACACACGCCAGCCCCAGAGAGGAGGTGTGACTCCTGGGCCTGTGAGAGGAAATGTGTTTATATCACTCGGGCTCACGGTGTTATTTTTCCAGCGCGTCCGTGTCGCTACGTGCTGTTTCGGGAGTGTGTGTGTGTGTGTGGGTGTGTGTGTGTGACTGCGTGTGTATGTGTGTGTGTCTGTGTTTTCAGGCCGAGGGGAGGTGAGAGAGGAGGACAGAAGGATATCCAGGCTAAACGGTGGTTCAGGTTTGAAGTGTGCCAGGACCCTGCTGAGCTCGCTGACCTGAGAACAGCGCTGACGTCACACGCGCAGGGAAGCCGTGTCATTGTGCTAGCAAAACACAATACAGGGCCAGTGCAGGGGTGTACATGTGTTGTAAAGGTCAGGTGCTATTTGTCATGTCGGGTGTGTTTTTGTGTTGGGCTTTTTTTTTCAATAGGCTCTAAATATAGCCCGTCCTTTTTGGACGTACGAGCTGGAGACAATCCTGATAACAGTTCCGAACTTTGTTCGAGCATCAGAATCAACTGCCGCTGATTAACCCCTTCAGACTTCAATGTCCATATTTTATATTTTGGTGCATTGTTCTGTGTTCCATGTGGATTCATGTACCAAAACATCCATAATTCATTTCACATGGCCATTTTCCGAAGATCTTTTTATCTGTTAGAGTTAAACCAGCTGCTGACTTTCAACAGTGATGCGTAAGTGACCTCTATTACGATTGGCTGCCCCCCAACGCTGCAAAAAATGATCTCTCTGCAAGTAAAATGGTCTTATATGTAACTGATGTATCTTAAAATTCTAATTGAGATTCTTTAAAGTCTAATATAAGACTATTTCATTAATTTCTAGTACAAAAACAACTAGTTTTTTAATATTCTAAGATATTTGCTAATTATTTTGCTGATATTAAGTAAAATTTTCTGCCAATATAAACCGACAAATGGACTGCTACTTAAACCAAGTGAATACTGTAAATGGAAATAAGTAGGATCATCATAAAACCAGCTCATAACAATCTTAAAATGATCATTTATTTCAACTAGATATAATTTCATATTCCAAGATATCATCACTGAGGACACTGAGGTCCACTCACACCAGCACAACACACTCACTAACACACCACCCCCACGTCAGTGTCCCTGCAGTGCTGAGAATAATCCACCCCCCACATCATACCTGCTCTGTGGTGGTCCTTTGGTGGTCCGGATAATAAAGAGTACAGAGTAACTGTACAGATTGACCCTATATGCACTTTATCATTCTAGCACTGATAAAATAATACTCAACTAGATCATCAGATCATTTCACTTGCCAAGATATTTCCTTTTGCAGTGTACTCAAGTTTGGAATTCGTCTTATACCTAGTTTATATATCTTACATTTTTTATTTTAAGATGTTTGAAGCTAATTTTAAGATTATTTACCTTGTTTCCAGATTTTTTACTGGGTTTAAGTGATTTATAAGTCGAATTTGCTGCATTATATTGGCTAATACTTTAAAGTTTATTTTAAGAAATGAGACTGAAACATGCCAAACTACCGGACCATGTAGAGACAACATCTGAGCTTATCTGAGCTTACAAATCACAGCTCAATAAACTTAAAATTCTCTTTTTGATCCCAGAAAGAAAATATTTAGAAAATAATACAAATAGCCTGAATCTCCAGAGCCCAAATGAATAACTCATTTAATAATTAAGCAGATAGAGTTTAAATAGACAGATATGAGTCTACATTCGGCCGTAATCGCGCCAGACCTCTTCAGGGTGCGAAGACAGTTCAGATTTGTCTTGCATTGGCTGCATTACAATCCATAAGACAGGTATTAAAGGAAACTCGGGGCCATATGTAAAGGATTTTCATAAATTTGATGCAGGGCATGCAAGTCATGCACGTTCGATTTCCTGCTGTTATGCGTGCAGAAGTCTGTCTGTCTCTCTCTCTCTCTCTCTCTCTCTCTCTCTCTCTCTCTCTCTCTCTCTCTCCCCCACACTTTGAACCTTCCCCATAAACTCCTCTCAAGAAGCCCTGCACTGATTTTGTATGGTCTGCTGTCTGAACACTTCTGTGATTTGGACGAATGCACAGTATTCCAGGCATCAGCCTTCCCTCTTTCACGGGCAGAAAAGAGAGGGAGAGAAAGAACAACACATGCACGGGACGTGGATGTTCCTCGGTTATTAATTTGATCTCATTTAATTTGGAAAACGTCTCCAGCAAGTTTTCTGCATGGGCTCTTTGAAGTGACAAGGCTAAATAATAAAAAGCTAATTAAATATAAATCACAGGAGCGTTGTCGGCATTCGCCTGATTCCTGTTTGATTTCTAGAGCGTATTTGATCACTCTTTTTTGGCTCATTTTCCTCCATAGGCTTGCATCTTGCTTCAGCTAAACGCTCCCCCTCTTTCTCTCGACTCTCTCTCTCTCTTATTGTTGTTGCTGCCCCACCACCAATCATCCTCGTCTACTTCCTGGAGCACGTAATGCATGCAGTAAATTATTCAGACCAAATTAATTTTACAGCACCTTGTTTCCACTAAGCAAGCCAACATCTGTTGTCGAGTCACAAGTTTACATTGTTGGTCATTACTTTCCACAATGAGTGAAATGTTTTATTAACCTCCCGCGGGAGGGCCCTTCAGATCAGGCAGAATCATCGCTACTTAGCAGACCCTCGCTGAACTTCAATAATCAAAGCTTGGCTGCCGCTCTCGCTGGCTCTTCCTCCCTGGAGCCCACCGCTCCGGCTAATGCCATTGAGCTACTGGACAGCACGGCTGCGTCAGGAAATCGCTGACTTGGACGAAAGGGAGAAAGCTCGTTTCGAAAGTGACGTAGTGCTCTGCTGTTGTTTACTTAGGGCAGCACAAGCCTCCGCGCCATTGTTCCTCTAATAATAGTAATTGCCTTTGTGGAAGCTTCTTGCTGAGCTTTTAGAAACCTACGTCGTGTGAAGGACGTCGATGGAGCGAATGGATCAAACTGAAATGGTTTGATTTGTGAACGGCTTTACCTTTCAGCTCCTGCATCAAACCATCAGCTTTATTATGGCCTGGACTCGCTTCTGTAGCTGTCCAGAACCAGTATCTCCAAACGGGCAGCTTTACAGGAGAGGCCAAAAACCTCAATGACTTTGAATGGAAGTCAATGGAACCAGACGTCTTTCCAAGCAGTTTTGGACAGTTTCTGTTGGTCCATTCAACATAAAATTCCTTCACAGCGTTAAGAGCAGATGCTGTGTTTAGATGATGCATAAAAGTAGAAATCAACAAAAATGGAGATACATGTTTTTCATTGGACAGTAAAGATGTTTATTCTGTACCTGAGCTGTACCGGGTTCAAACGCTGACCGGCTACACTTTAGTACTTCTAGTTAAGGAACTCATATCTGCCCTACTGTGCTGTAGTTATGTGTTTCCAGTTACAGTGACTACAAGTTCTTGGCTCCGACTTTATTTTTTATTGGATTTTCATATTTAAAAAAGGTACACAGATTCAGCTTTCCCCAGATTTCCAAAGACCCTGCAAAAATCAGATCTTGGCAAGTTCAATGATTGTATATCTAGTCAACATGTCTAAAATTCTTATTTCGAGTTTTTTTTAAGCTCGTTTTAAGATTATTTAGCTCATTTCCAGGTTGTTTTTACTTGTTTTAAATAATTTTTTAGCCATATTTGTCACAGATGCAAAACAGGTCAAATTATCTGCCAATATAGTGAGAAAATGTGGGCTTACAAAAACGACCTAAAGCAAGTAAAAAAAAAACACCTGAAAATAGTTAAAATATAAACATTGCATCTTAAAAGTAGCTTAAAATCAGTTCAAAAGGAGACTGTTAAGACATATCAACTAGATAAAAGATCATTTTACTTGCTAAGACATCTTTTTTTGTTTCAATGTCTTTATTGACAGATTCTGAAAGTTTCACTATAAGCATAGGACAAAAAAGCAAAAATATTATCTTGGCAAGTAAAATAATTTCATAGTTAGTTAATTTTCATTTTAAATTTTCATTTTAAATTTTCATTTTAAATTTTCATTTTAATTTTAAAGATTATTTAACTACTTTCCAGACATTTGTTACTTGTTTTAAGACAAATTTGTCTCACTATATTGGCAGATACTTTTGTTTATTTCGAGAAATTAGTTTTGGGCTTACAAAAATGTCCTAAAACAAGTAAAACAAAGAAAGTGGAATAAAAAATGGTCTTATAACAAACTTGAAATAAATAAAATGTACGTAATGAAAATAACCTAAATCATTGATTTGTGGGCCATCCCTAGTACACAAGTGATGGGTATGTCTTCATTGCTTGCGCACTGCGGTCTCACTTCCTGTTCTAAAATGCGGGGGTGTGGCTAAAATAAAGCCCCACCCACTGACACAAACCCTATGCTGGATTCCATTGTGCAGGATCCCTATATCCTGCTGTTATGGGGACTGCAGGTGACGAATACCATTATTTGGAACGTCCCACGCGGCTGTTCAGGAGATACTCAACGTCTAACGGTACTTTCCTGCAGCTTCCTGCGATGGGATGAACTATTGTTCGCTACTCCCTCTGCAGTTTGGAAGTTCCCTTCCAGTCCATATGGCCTGGAATCATGCTGAAAATGCCGGAGTAGCCTGTTCAGTAGAGTAAGGGCGGGTGTTTGGAGTACACCTTGCGTGGCATGAAAATATGGGAGCCCTTTTCATATTACGTTGATGCTAATTCAAACTCTTTCATCTCTTTCAGACAAAAAGCACCTTTTCTACAAGAGTGATTTCCCAGCAGCAACAAAGCTAACTGAAGTACTTAAGTATACTTCCTTAAACTAACTTAAACAGGTCTAACTGTACTTAACTGTACTATAGTCAGACACCATTAGGAATCATACCTCTTCAACACCAACGAAGTGCTGGTGCCCATGCTGGTGCTGGGTCCCAGGTTCTACTGAACCCCTTACGATCAGGCCCCCTTTACCACCGGTTCGAGAGCCGAGCGATTAGGTATCTGGAGGTGCTTAGTCCTTAGTCCGTAGGATATCAACAGGCAGTACATAAAAACAACATGGTGGAACACGTTCCTCAAGTAGTTCCTCAGCAGACTGTACTTCCTGCTTTGAGGGCGTATATGTCAACATCCAGAACCAGATCTTTCAGCATCTGCGCTTAGCCCAGAAGGACGGTCATGGACAGCGGTCACACGCAGGACGACTCGGACGTGTTTCCTCTGTCCGTTATGAAGGTGGACTATTATGGAGCAGCAGATTAAGGTTCTTAGCTATCTGTAGAGTTTCCCACATTACGGATCTCTGTCACGGATTAAAGGGCGAGCTTTTAAAGTTTTCATCTACGATCACATCACTGGTGGGATAAGATGAGTTCAGCTCAGTGTAGTTCATCATACAGCACCTCATCCTTTTACTGCTTGGGTCATGGGTTCCACTGTTCCAGACCAGAGAGTTCATGGTGCCCGGCTGGCACTGGTTTTACCGGCCGTGAACCGTTTCCTTGTGGTGGAAAAGTGCAGAAGGGTTTGAGATTTTGGCACTGGCACTAAATAAATATAAATATACATATATATATATACACATATCTATCTATCTATCTATCTATCTATCTATCTATATATATATATATATGTGTGTGTGTGTGTAAATACATAGCATATTTGCTATCCGTTAGCATAGGTAAAATATATATATATATATATAATATGAAGTTAGATATAGTATATATATATATATATATATATATATATATATATATATATATATATATATATATATATATATATATATATATATATATGTGTCTAATTTAAATATATCTAACTGAACTTTTTTTTAACCGTTTTTTTTTTTACCTATGCTACGACTGAATGAAGAGATGTAAACAGACATATCATGTGACTAATATGATAAGGGTATGCATGTCCATGATCCGGCTGATTGTTTACCTCAGGATCGGGCCCAGGAAGCTGCTTTACAGCGCTAGCCCAACCCAAGAGCCTTTGCAAAAACATCAGCATGTTTGGTGTCCATGCACTTCCCCTCCAATAATGCTGAGAATGAATTCGAGGCAGAATGTGTTGCTTGAGGTTGTTTGTGTAAATTGAGTCAGCTGGATGTTAATAATACATAAACCCAAATATTAATAAAACCACGATCAATATGTCTGCTGCACTGTGGTGGAAGGAATGCGTATTTGGTATTTGCTGATGAGGTGGGACATTTACTGAACACTGTGCACCAGTACGTGAAACGTGTGGCTGTTAGCTTCATAAGCTGGTCAGTTCTGATGTTCTACACGTTCTACTTTGGTCGATGATGCGGTTGTACACGTCCATTTACCCCGTATATCCGTTCCTAGAAAGAAACGAGCTGTTTTTCCTTTTTTGGTAAGCTCATGGTTAATTGATGAGCTCTTCTCTGATTGGCTGGTTTACAGCGAGACGGTGCGGTGATCATACATGGAAATAGACCAAATAATTGACCCTCCATGTAAATGGGCTTGGTGGGAGTGGCAGAATAGCTGCACCCTGAAGGAATCAACAGGTATGAATGAAACTTGGTGTGACATAGGGAGTCAATGTTTCACACTCGGGTGCCCATGTGACGTAGCCAAGGACGGGTCTTATCTCTGTACCTGACTGACCCAACAGCCACCATTACAGACATCCAGCGAGCAGTGGTGTCCTCCATGAGTCCTCCTGTTAGTGCAGCACCATTGGCAGACGGCTGCACCACGCAGGACTACATGCACACAGACCGTTACCACGACTGTCCTTAACACCACGTCACCATCACCAAAGACTGCAGTGGTGTCGTACCAGACTGTCATGGAGTGACTCAGAATGGCAGCGGGTCATCTTCAGTGACGAGTCCCGCTTTAGTCTTGGTGGAGACGCCCAACGAATCCATGTGTGGAGGCACCGTGGTCAGCACCAAGATGAACGGTTTGTTGTCACACATCCAGAAGACCTGGTGTCCCTCCACCTCCACCCTTACCGCACCATCTGCAGGAACTGTGTGAGGATGTTCAAGCTGCATGGGATGGATTATCACAGGACTCCATTAGGAACCTCTACAGCTCCATACCGAGACGTCTGGCGTGTTGGGTTAGCAAACACGGCGACCCGACGCCATACTGAGAGACAGACTTCTGTATGTGTAGCTCAATGAATATTGATCATATCAGTCTAAATTTATCATCAGTTATTGATCCTGGTCACCTTTATCTTCCTTCCCAACAGCACTTCTGGGTGGAGCTCTTCCTTTGATGGTGAATGTATACTGTGTGGTCTCATTGCTGATAGGTAGCCCTCATCCCTCTCTCTCTTTCTCTGTCCTGTTCTCTCTTTAACATTCTCAATATTCGGTTGGGAGTCACATGACCAGATCGGTCCGGAATCTGGGAGTAAGCCAGGGACAGATGTGCTCAGTCAAATGACTAATTGAAAACCTAAAAGAAAATCAGCAGCTTGGCTATTCGGCGTGCATAATGAAAGAGCTGGACTGATAAAAAGCGAACGACAACACTAATGCGTGTGCAAACACACACACCCACACCCACACACACTCACACACACACACACCCACCCCTCTCATCAGCCGCACCATTAACAATCACATGTGAAGATGAAAACAACGCTTGGTTTATTCAGTAAATGAAAGCATATAACTAGATGCCATCCCAGGAGTGCATTTCCAATTTTAATAATACATCAAGGAGCCATAGCCCCAGCACACACATGCTCCACACACGAGCCAAACACATGCATATTCACACACACACACACACTGCACGCACAGCTTAGCTGCTCACCAGACAACTCCCAGTGCTAGGGATTTAGCAGATGCAAAAAGGTACACAACATGATCGCTATTAGCTAAATTAAAAGAGCCGTTAGCTGAGGGGTGTCCCGGCGTTCGCCGCTTAAACGCTACAAACTGATATTTTCCATTTCGGTATACGACTCCTTTCTTTTCGCTCCTCTTTTCTGGGCACCTCTGATCTGCTTCTTTCTTTATGGTGCGTTTCCACAGCCAGCGCTCGCCTCAAATTATGGGCATGAATAATAAAATACCGTCTAATTAAAAACTGTAGTTAAATATGCAAAATTCTAATGATAATGAGATTGTGCAATACCTTGGAGTACAGCACATTATGAATTAGTCAGAGGAGGGAGACGGCTTGACCTGAGAAGACTGGGTTGTTGGAGCAGGCACACTTTGTGTGTCAGTGAGTGCCGGTCAGTGTGTGTGTACCTCACATTTCACAGATACAGAAAGCAGTTTAATGTATTTCTATAGATGGGTAGTGTTTATGTATAGCTGCTGTGTGGACATACAGTCTGTCCCTGCTCTTATGTTTCTAGCTTTTTCAGCTTATCAGCACAACCCAAAGCAAATATGTGAAGGTTTTGGCATCTGTGGAAACTGTTGCTATTTACTCCCAGTGTTTGTAGTGTTTTTAGTGTTTTTAGTGATTTTAGTAATTTTAGTGATTTTGGTGCTTTTAGTGTTTTTAGTGTTTTTAGTGATTTTGGTGTTTTTAGTGATTTTAGTGATTTTGGTGTTTTTAGTGTTTTAGTGATTTTGGTGTTTTTAGTGTTTTTAGTAATTTTAGTAATTTTAGTGATTCTGGTGTTTTTAGTGTTTTAGTGTTTTTAGTGATTTTGGTGTTTTTAGTGTTTTAGTGTTTTTAGTAATTTTAGTGATTTTGGTGTTTTTAGTAATTTTAGTAATTTTAGTGATTTTGGTGTTTTTAGTGTTTTACTGTTTTTAGTGATTTTGGTGTTTTTAGTGTTTTTAGTGTTTTTAGTGATTTTGGTGTTTTTAGTGATTTTGGTGTTTTTAGTGATTTTAGTGATTTTGGTGTTTTTAGTGTTTTAGTGATTTTGGTGTTTTTAGTGATTTTGGTGTTTTTTGTGTTTTTAGTGTTTTTAGTGATTTTAGTAATTTTAGTAATTTTGGTGTTTTTAGTGTTTTAGTGATTTTGGTGTTTTTAGTGTTTTTAGTAATTTTAGTGATTTTGGTGTTTTTAGTGTTTTTAGTAATTTTAGTAATTTTAGTGATTTTGGTGTTTTTAGTGTTTTACTGTTTTTAGTGATTTTGGTGTTTTCAGTGATTTTTGGAGTTTTTTGTGTTTTTAGTGATTTTGGTGTTTGTGGTGTTTTTGGTGTTTGTGGTGTTTTTAGTGATTTTAGTGATTTTGGAGTTTTTTGTGTTTTTAGTGATTTTGGAGTTTTTGGTGTTTTTAGTAATTTTGGTGTTTTTAGTGATTTTAGTATTTTTAGTGTTTTTTGGTGTTTATGGTGTTTTTAGTGAATTTACTGCTTTTTGTGTTTTTGGTGTTTTAGTGTTTGTGAAGTTTTTGGTGTTTTAAGTGTATTTAATATTTTTAATGTCTTTAGTGTTTATACAATGCACAAAAATTATAAAAATAATAACTAAAACTAATAATATATCTATTCTAGTGTTTTTAGTGTTTTAGTGTTTTTAGTGCATTTTGGGGGTGTTTTATATCTTAGTTAGTGAAATAAACAAAAATTGGCGTTTTTAGTGTTTTAGTTGTGTTTAGTGATTTGGGTGTTTTGATGTAAGCTAATGTTTTTTATTTAAGAATGCAATATGAGAATTTAAAGATAATTTTGCTCACCAAGATCACTTTTTGCAGAGTAAGCGTGGCTAAACTTTAACACTAAATACATCTTGGCTGCTGTCAACATTCGGGGTTAGCAGAAAATCATAAAAATTAGATTAAACTATTCCTATATGTATTACTGCACTGAGAAAAAAAAAAGATATTTTGGCACGTAATAACATTTTATTTAGTTGATATAAATATAGTTGTTATACTCATGTCTGGAAATAAGTTCAACAGTCTTATAATAAGTCTACAACAAACTTTAAATGAGGAATATAGTATACATGGACTAAATATTAGATCATTTGGTTTTTTGCAGTGCATGTCTTGATTGATGCTCTGCGTTTGGGGTTAGTAGAAAATCATGAACGTTTTTTTATCAAACTAGCTCTATAACTATACCGACATAGGTCTCTGTGTTCATGGTAATAAAGGCAGCATTTGTTTACATATACAAAATCATCTGTCAAAATGATCTATCATATGCAATGGTAAATGGCAAAAAAAATTGCTTAGACAGGGAACTAAGATCTATCTTTATTTCTAACAAGCTAGTATAATGCAAACACCTAATGGTTTTGGCATGTACCTTCGAAGACATTTTCCAGATTATCAACAAAATTTTAATTAAATATGCAATCCGTTTCAGCATTGACCTCTGGAAACGGCTTTGTTGATTATACACTCACGGTGTCTTTAGGACTGTAAGACTGGGAAAACATCAACACTGAACATCTTGCTTGATGGCTACATTGGGTCAGGTAGAAAATGATAAAATTTGATTTTATATTGTCAAACTAGTCCTATACCTATACCTACAAAGGTCTCTGCGTTCATATTAACCGCCACCGAAGTCTTGAATGCTAAATTCATTTCTAAATCTGAATAAACACATGCGTTATTTCAAAACAGCCATCATCAAACACATTAACGTTATCTGTGGCTCGAGATGATGTATCAGATGAAGCATAGCATTGTCAGTCAGATAGGCCATGCATGCCCTGCTCTCTGTTCATCCTGCGTAAACACTAAGACTTGGAGGACATGCGAGCGAGTGAGCGATATCACCATGTGCATAACGGTGTCGTGTTTATGAGGCGGAGGGGAGGGCTCGCTATTAAAGAGGATCCAATAATATACTCTGTTTAATAAATCCAGGCTGGCATAAGTGGGATGAAGGCGGTAGTTAACGCGGATGGAAATAATACTTTACTCGGATTGAAAGGTTTGCACTGCGCACCGTCAAACATGATTGCGCCATTCTGCTAGCCGAGCGGCATAACTCACTCGGAGGCGATGGGCCCGCGAGGTGTTTATTAAAATTTTAACAAGGCTGCGGGCGTGATGGGTTCATCAGCGATTCCAAGCTGCTCGGACTGATCCGCTGTAGGGGCGGAGCGCGTCTCTTTGCTTGCCTCGATAAACCCAGACTGATGCGAGAACAGTAGGAGGCATATGTTTCTCCAGGCTTCAAGTCGATGACCTTCCAGCACTCAGGGCCGCCGACGACGCCCGATGACTTTCCCCCCTGACTTTTTATGGGCCAAATAAATATCAGCATGCGGGGCTATCCATCACGCGTTATTATCGCGATTGTTTTTTATGTCTAAACTATAAACAAATACTTGATTATGAAGTAAGGGGGATAAATCTGGGGCCGGCAGTTTCCAGGAGGCAGGAACGCCAGCAAAACAGTCACTTAGATTAACGAAGCAGCCGCAGACTAACTCTCCTCCGCTCCCTGGGCTCCATCTTTACTGCTTGTTCTCACTTTGATGGCCATGACGACCTCACTGCAGCATTGTGAACTTTTAAACTTTTAACACCAAAGTACAGCAGGCGCCGCGTACCTGTCCTTGGACAAGGCTTTCCACTCTTCCATTAAAGAGTTCAGCCTTATTTCTCATACAGGTCTCGTCGTCACGACTCTCTATAACGCTGTTCTTGTGGCTGTATGGCAGTATAAGGCCAAGGTCACTGCTGAAATGTGCCTTTAGGTAAAGATAGAGGAGTCTGGTTATGGGATTGGAGCTACTGGTAACCAGTGATGTGTCAAGCACTGAAATCTTGAGTCTTTTTTAGAACCTTAGAAACACAGCCTTAAATTAGGGGTCTCGGACCATAGCCGACAGAGTAAAGACCCTCAAACAAACAGAATTTGTGAATGATTGATGCAAATAATGGGTCTCTGTGCAGACTAGGGGAAAAAAAATCTGGAAATGAGTTCAATAAACTTTTAATAAGCCAACACAATTTAAAAAAAACAATCTCAAAATGAGAAAAATCAGATACTTAAACTATATATAAGATCATTTTACTTACAAAGATATCATTTTTTTGCAGTCCAAGTCTTGCCAAATGCCTATAACTATATGGGTCTTTAAACTAGTCCTATAACTAGTCCTGTAACTATAGCTACACAGGTCTACAAACTAGTCCTGTAACTATACCTACACAGGTCTTTAAACTAGTCCTATAACTAGTCCTGTAACTATACCTACACAGGTCTACAAACTAGTCCTATAACTATAAGAATCTTTAAACTAGTCCTATAACTTTATGGGTCTTTAAACTAGTCTTGTAACTATATGGGTCTTTAAACCAGTCCTATAACTATATGGGTCTTTAAACTAGTCCTGTAACTAGTCCTAAAGCTATACCTACACAGGTCTATACATTTTAAACTAGCATCAATTTTTAAATTATCATCAATCAGTCAATCAATATTTATTTGTAAAACACTTTTTACAACTAAAGTTGTCTCAAAGCAGCTTCACAGAAAAGCAGTTTAAATAAAAGAAAAGTGTAAATATAAAAAGTGTTAATGTATAGATGTAGGAAAGGGAAAGCGGGTCCAAGCCCACCATCAGCAAGCCAGAGGGAACTGTGGCGAGGAAAATCTCCCTTGTATATATATTATATATGATCTGTCTTTAAGTCTAGCAAGCTTCATCATATCAACACAGTTTTGAGCAAGTATGTGAGGGTTTGTACATTTGAAACGGTTTTGATGATTCTTCAGTCCCCCTGTTTACAGTACAGTAAGGCTGGAGCGGAACTCGGACACCAAACATAAGTAGCCCTTTTCAGAGACCTAGTCATTACCAGTTAGTGAAGTACACTGCTGGCCAGTGAGTGTTATAAGGTGTTATCAACAGCATGACTAGGCCTCAGTCTTATCTGCTTATGCTCCCGACTCTGATGTAATGAGCCTCATCAAAGACTCAGGAAGTGTGGCTGCGGAGTTTACAGGACACAGTTATGACGTCAAACTGCCATTCAGATCCAGCTGAGGGAAGTGATGTTCACCTCTTTGAAGACACGCGTAAACACGCAGTCTGAGAGTCCGACAGGAAGGATGTAGCACCAGTAAACAAGCAGCACCGAGTCACCTGTACTCCAGATTTCTGCACACACACAGAGAGAGAGAGTGAGAGAGAGAGAGAGAGAGAGAGAGAGAGAGAGAGAGAGAGAGAGAGAGAGAGAGAGTGATTAAGACTGTGTGATTCCAGGCTAATATAGCAGTGCTCTGGAAGGCCGGCTGTAACTCGGTTTCTTACACGTAAAGCAGGCTAACACTTAAAGCAGGCTAACACGTAAAGCAGGCTAACACGTAAAGCAGGCTAACACTTAAAGCAGGCTAACACGTAAAGCAGGCTAACACTTAAAGCAGGCTAACACGTAAAGTAGCGGCTTTGTAAAGCAGGCTAACACGTGGGTAAAGCAGGCTAAACACGTAAAGCTAGTTTAAGGCTAACACGTAACACGTTAAAGTAGCTAACACGTAACACTAAAAAAAGCAGGCTAACACCTAAAGCAGGCTAACACGTAAAGCAGGCTAACACGTAAAGCAGGCTAACACGTAAAGCAGGCTAACACATAAAGCAGGCTAACACGTAAAGCAGGCTAACACGTAAAGCAGGCTAACACATAAAGCAGGCTAACACGTAAAGCAGGCTAACACCTGTAGCTGTGAGCAGTAACAGCATGACGGTGCTGCTGGAGAGACGAGCGTCAGGTATCGAGTTGTATGTACTTTTATGGCTCTTGGTTTCTGGAATATTAATCTGCATGTCTGAGGGAATTCTTCCATATGATTGCTCCACAATCGTTAGCAAACACGCTAAAAGTGACCACGCTAACAAACAAACTAGCAGGCGTTGGGCGTGTCTTGTGGAACTGGCTAACTGTATTTACGGGATGCTCATACATGCCAAGGTCATGTAACTGCTCTGTCGCTGGTGTTTGGGTACAGTCTGGTACTGTACCACTGATGGATGTAAGTCCAGTGCAGCTGCCATTCAATCAATAAGATTTCACTTTTAATTTACTATAGAAGTTCATTCACTATCAGAACTGTAGCTAAGCTTTACGGATGCTAACCATTGCTTAGCATCTCGTCACTTGTAATTAAAACCTGGATGTTCCTCTTTATCAGCAACTGGTAACAGTCTCAACTAGGGTTGCCACCTTTTAAATTTGAAAGTGAAGGACAGAGGGAAGTGGTCATGTCTGAGTGACGTGTTAGAAATCGCGTCCCGTATTTGATCTGATTCCGGTGAGCTGGGGTGGGAGCGGGAACAAATTTACGGAATTTACAGAAATACAGAACAAATCCCGTCCTGTATTTGTTTAATACGGGATGCAACATTTAATTGCCAAATAAAGGACAATTCTGTATTTTACAGGATGGGTGGCAACCCTAGTCTCAATCAATCAATCAATCAATCAATCAATCAATCAATCAATTAATTAATCAATCAATCAAAAAACTTTCCTTAAACAACAAACACCATCAATATTAACCGAGAGAAAATGAGAAAGGAGTGACATGTTGGCTGACCAACGTAATTTTATTTTGTATATATAAATTTACATTTGATGCCTGAAATGAACAAAACCATGTTATCAACTTCATTAATTATTCAAATTCAATTTAAGGGAGAGAATTCGACTCATTAAAATCACTTACAAGTAAAAAAATTTAAAATAATTTTAAACAACCTCAAAATGAGAATTTGAATATATATCAAGATATAAGATGAATCTTGAATCTTGAATGCTGAATTTAATTTCTTAGGACAGTCATTTTCTACACTGTGAAATCTGTATATTTTAATTATTTTATATTTTTCAACCTGCCAGATAAATTCACGCCCTGAAAATGTCAGATTACCATGACCCTGTTCCCTGTGGAGGACATGTTCACTTTAACTCCAGGATATCAGCAGGGCATGCGGTCCTACCACTGTATCAGTTCAGCAGGAAGCAGATCACACATAACCGGAGACCGGAGACGCTCCGACCGAACCGCTCGGCTCGGCCGTGTTATGGGCGCTGGGTTTCTTTGGTCTGGTACATAAATAGAAGCTTGATTGGCCGCTTTAAAGTCAGAACTGGGTAAACACAATGGTCATAACCCTGCCAGGAATAAAACCAGGGGTGGAGCAGCGATGGCCTTTTAATGGAGCCAATTATGAGGAAAATCTAGCACTGTGGTGTGATGCCACATCTCTCTCCCTCTCTCTCCCTCTCTCTCTGTCTCTCTCTCTCTCTGTCGGTCTGACAGACGGACAAGCCTGGAGCAGTGGCGATGTTCAGTTGGTGCTCATGAGAAGGTCAGTAGTCAGAGACTCGGGTTTTAGATTTCTTAATTAGACCAACGGAAGAGAAGCTGGTGCTGAAAAGCTCTCGTGCAAAGTAACACTGTCTGCTGAAATCCGCACTTTGCCTCCTTTTAGACTGAAATCAGATGTCCGGTGAGCATGTCTGAGTGGTACATACAGTCTCAGTATTTGATCTAGATTATACGTAGGTGGGAGCGGGAATGTTTAACGAAAATACAGAAACACAGATGATCAATCCCTCTTTGTTTAATACGGGATGCAATAACATTTAATTGCCAAAGTAAATCTACATTCTTAATTTTACTTCTCTCTACCCATCTCTCCCATCTCTCTCTCACGTTCTTAAACAACAAACACCATCAATATTAACAC
>JAMWET010002650.1:110000-122500 GCA_024036415.1 Prochilodus magdalenae
GTGTACGTGTTTTACAACGTATTAATAGGCATTACTGTTTAGTAAGTCAAGATAGTTATGAAATATTTTTCAAAATAAAATTGTTCATTATTTATTTATTTATTTATGCCTGTCCAGAAATGAGACATTTCACTGAAACTAATATAGTTTTTAGAAATAATAAATGTGGACTGTTATTTTAAAAAAGAAATTCTCTTGAGGGCTTATTTTAAGGTTATATTTGAGGAAAATTAAAATTTCTTTATTTACTGAAAGAAAATTAGGCTTGTTTTTGGCACATTTCTCAAAATTTCTTAAAAAGGAAATCAATCTGCCAGTATAGTGAAAAAAAGTTCTAATGGACTTGAAAAAAAAAATTATAACTTATAAATTGTATAAAAAAGAACATCTGGGACATATATATATATAAAGACAGCTTTAAATTTAAAAACTTAAACAATATCAATAGTTGAAACATAACTATGAATTAGATAACTGTACTTTCCAAGTGTAAGTCAACTTACCAATTAACTTAACATCTTAAAAGCGGTTATTTATTAAATCCTCAAGTATCTTTCGATATTAATTATTAAGTAATCCGTGCCATTTCTAGTGTTCACGCCATAGGAAACATTAAAAACAAACATTCCAAAAAAAACTGAGTAATACTTCCAACGAATCCTCCATTCATAACTCGTCATAAATTCATTAATGAGCTGTAATATGACACACATAATATCAGGCTAAATAACACATTATGAGAATGCTCATGAGAACATTGTAAACATGAAAGTTATGATGCATTATAAAACACTCTGGAGGAGGTTCTATAGTGAGTGAGTGAACTAGAGCTGATTTTTGATAGATCTGGCAACTCCTCAAAAATATTCCTTTTTTTTTGATAGTTTTATATGTTGTGTGAATTTAGAAAATAAAAATTTAGATAACTTAATGCTGTTATGCTAAGTTGGCTGGCTAACTGACCATTAGCAGACACAACCGAACGCCACATGGAGCACAGACAGACATTTTATTTGGGCCAGTAAATAACAACAGTAAACAACAGCTGCCGTGTTTAGCTAAAACTAGCAATGGCTTCAAGCTAGCGTTCCTCACCATCTCTTGTAAAACAGGATGAACAGTTTGATGTAATTGTCTCCTTTTACTTAAAGACTGTAAAGCCCCTTTATAACACTCTTATGAACAGTTATTACAATGATATTACAATGCAGTTATGGAACCTGGCTTTATGAAGTCATCTAGTCTGCATTATTATGAATACAGGCTCCATAGGAAGTGTTAGACCCACCCCACCTGACGGCCCAACCACATATCCCAAACACGAGGATACGATGCACCGCAGGAGGCAACGCACACTGATCTGGTGACAGCCACAACACATGCCCAGGATCCATCACACCCATGCCCTGTTGATGCAGGCTCAAGGTATGTCTACTAAATCCAGAAGATCTTCCAAAGTATGCCAGCATGCCAACTTCCAGGACATCTTGGGACAACAGGCTTTTCCATGTAATGCCTGTTAATCCACATGTCTCCAAATAATCTGCCCGTGCCTCAGCCATAGCTCCGCCTCAGAAAACCAGAAAACGCTTTCAAAGCTCCGAAATCCAACAGGAGTGATGTGGCTGATCTCCACAGGTCTTGTGTGTGCTTGCCAACCTTGATGCCTCAAATCAAGGTCTCGGGCAAGAGGAAGCATATCTGTGAAAGATGTGTACCAACTTTCTGTGGGCTGGCTTTCAGAGCTGTGCAGGTTCCTATAACCATCATGGCGCATTTCACGTCCAACCCTTCTTTGACCATGATACCATCTTTTAAAATTTATAAAGCTTTATAATACTTGACATAAGCTGTTGTAACTGTGCATAACTGTTCATTAACAACGCAGTATGAGGTTCTCCTTATGCTTTACTGTAGAAACATCAAACTATAAACTGGCCCTCATGGAATTATCCAGTCCACCTTAAACCCCTCCAGAGTGGAGCTGTACAGGAGGATGGAGCAGCTTCCTTACCCTGCAGTGGAGCTGATAGAACAAGGTTTATTACTAAGCAGGTTTGGAGCGATTCTATTGGTCGGTCCATCATGAATATTCACTAACCTGAAAGGAGAACTAGAGCTTTTACACTGTGCAGAAAAAGAGATCAAAGTTTTTACACCACTAAATATATATTAGAGGTGGAGATATGGAGGAGTACCATACTGTGTACATCAGGAGTAGATGTGGTGTATCAGGATGGACTGGGTCAGACTCTCAGCAGGTGGAGTTGTGCAGTGTACGACTGTAGAGTCTTTAGGATCAACCACATTGCCATGACTGTCCTAACCACCACGTCACCGTCATCAAAGACTGCAGTGGTGTCGTACCAGACTGTCATGGAGTGACTCACCATGCACCGTGGTCAGCACCAAGATGAACGGTTTGTCGTCACACGTCCAGAAGGCCTGGTGTCACACCACCTCCACCCCTACCGCACCATCTGCAGGAACTGTGTGAGGATGTTCAAGCTGCATGGGATGGATTATCACAGGACACCATTAGGAACCTCTACAGCTCCATACCGAGACGTCTGGCGTGTTGGGTTAGCAAACACGGCGGCCCGACGCCATACTGAGAGACAGACTTCTGTATGTGTAGCTCAATAAATATTGATCATATCAGTCTAAATTTATCATCAGTTATTGATCCCGGTCACCTTTATCTTCCTTCCCAACAGCACTTGAATCCCATTTGTTCCAATTTAATAAGTAGATTAGAAATGATGCACTAAGAATTCCATGTGCTATTTTTAATTCACTTATTTTCACATGCAGTTTGACTGGAGATGTTAAAACTCCATGATGTGATGAAATTCCCAGCACTCTGAAGACACTCAATCAACATCTCATCTAGAGCCCCCCTCCCCACCATCAGCTCCCACCACAGCGCCTCATTACACCGCTGTAAGAGACTTCTACAGGACCTGGCTTAAATGAGCATTACAATAACCAGCAGTGGGATTTCAGGATTTCATTTCGGATTGGTGAGATTTTCTATTAGAGTGATAATAGGAGTCACCCGGAGAGCCCACCGCGACGGAAATACGGGGCTGATGGGCAGCTGACTGATATACCAGGCTTCTAATACTAAACACACAAATAGCTTCACGGCGCACGTGAGAAGTATCTGGCACATACAGGAGTGTTATTATGTCATTATAATGAGGCCCATCCGTGTATTGAATGCGGCGGTTTACTCGCGGTGGTTTACTCTAGGTGTTACGGAGTTGTTATTCTTCCAGCGGGGGTAAATAAGGTTAGAACTCTGCGGGAGGTTTCAGGGAGGGGAACAGACTAATTTCCTCTTCCTTTTCATTTCCCACATTGCTGTAACAATCAGGTACACTGGCACATACACACTCGCACACACACAAACATTAATAACACACGCATTGTGACCACGCACCCACATGCACACGCACATATAGCCGTTTCTGAACACTCCACAAGAAAGAAAGGAGCAGAGTTCCTTTGTTTAAAATAAGCTGGAGCCACTGTTTGTGTATCAAAGTCTCCGACCATGAGTGAACTAATCTTCTAAATGACTGTTTATGCAGCACTGAGGCTTCGGGTCTGCTTAGAGACGAATCCGGACAAAGGTTGTGGTGTGAGTGCGGAGTTAATGATAAGGAACGCATGAGAGAAGAAGTTAGTCATGTTTTTGTTTCATCTGACAAACAACACGCTAAACTATAATGACCCTCCTTAAAGGGGGATTAGGAACACTTTCTATGACCCGGGTATCCGTACTGCATCGTCAGGGAATTCATTCATTATAACACTTGACATAAACCTTCATAACTGGACATAAGTGACATAATGTGTTATATACACCCATCGTCAAAAGAACAGCTGCACCCAGAAGGAGGTGTGGGAGTGCAGGTGTGTTGGGAAGGAAGATAAAGGTGACCAGGATCAATAACTGATGATAAATTTAGACTGATATGATCAATATTTATTGAGCTACACATACAGAAGTCTGTCTCTCAGTATGGCGTCGGGCCGCCGTGTTTGCTAACCCAACACGCCAGACGTCTCGGTATGGAGCTGTAGAGGTTCCTAATGGAGTCCTGTGATAATCCATCCCATGCAGCTTGAACATCCTCACACAGTTCCTGCAGATGGTGCGGTAGGGGTGGAGGTGGAGGGACACCAGGCCTTCTGGACGTGTGACAACGAACCGTTCATCTTGGTGCTGACCACGGTGCCTCCACACACGGATTCGTTGGGCGTCTCCACCAAGACTAAAGCGGGACTCGTCACTGAAGATGACCCGCTGCCATTCTGAGTCACTCCATGACAGTCTGGTACGACACCACTGCAGTCTTTGGTGACGGTGACGTGGTGTTAAGGACAGTCCTGGTAACGGTCTGTGTGCATGTAGTCCTGCGTGGTGCAGCCGTCTGCATATTGTCCTGGCACTAACAGGACCACCACAGAGCAGGTATTATGTGGATGGTGGATCATGTCTGATCCACTCACACCACCACCAGGTCAGTGTCACTGCAGTGCTGAGAATAATCCACCACCCACACACTTCCTGCTCTGTGGTGGTCCTGTGGGGGTCCTGACCATTGAAGAACAGGGTAATACAGTACACAGAGGAACAGATGGACTACAGTCTGGACCTGTACACCTACAGAGTGTCCTATAGGGGTAGTGGCGCTGATAGAGTATGAGAGTATGAATGTTATTAATTTAATGTTATGATATTCAATAGAACTGATCAACTTGACAGTCCAAGTCAGTGACCAGTCATTCATATACGCTGGCATGTCATGCTCACATACCAGTATAGAGCCTGCGTTCACCACATCCTGCAAAAAACTCAAGTTCCAAACCACCAAATAAGTTTATAGGCGAAATTCCAAGAATTCCAGAAGAGTTTATGGATGAAACCCGTCACGCACGCCCTGCTGACGGATCCCTGTATGGAAAATTCCTCCAGTTTTGCTCCAGTAAAGAGACCCGGGCCTGGCAGCGCAGAACCATAGATCAAAAGCATTGTGTAGGTTGGTCTATTTTAAGGGCCCTGTAGGGGAGGGAGCAGCCGAGGGGGGTTATGGGACAGCGTACACGCCGGACTATATATGACACGTCTTATTACGGTGATGATGGCAGGGGTGGGCTTCATTGTCATGAGTGGCCAACAAGGCCATCACTGTTACTGCCCCTGAGGTCACAGCTACATTTGACCTCTGTCTCATCATGGCCCATAAAGAGACACCTCTGAACTCTGCCAAAGCTCCGCCCACCAATCACGCGCTGCCATGTCCGGATCCGCTCGCTCTGACTGGGTGCTTAAGGCTGGGGCTGTCAGGGAAGGGGGGAATCAAGGTGGGCCCATGCATTATAATGAGACAGACGTAACACAGTGTGCTAATGTCACACGCACACACACACACACTCGCACTCACACACACTCGCACTCACACACACTCGCACACCCACTCACACACGCACACACTCGCACACGCACTCACACACACACGCACTCACACACACAGCCTCATTGTCGTTAAGCAGACCCCAGCTGCATGCTGTCAGGTTGCTTGTTAGGCCCAGGAGGACAGGAGGCACAGTGGGCCACCAACCCCTGTCATTCTCTCTTTCTCTCTCTCTCTCTCTCTCTCTCTCTTTATTCACTCTTCTCTTTTTGCTCGTTCTCTAACACCTGTCTCTCACCTCTTTTTTCCTTTTCTTCCACTCTCATTTTCTTTTTCTTTTTCTTTTTCTCTAACACTCTGTCTCTCACCTCTCTTCCCTTTCTTTTTCTTGCACACTCTTCATTTTCTCATTTCCTCTTTTTCTCTATTTCTGAGTATACCTCTCTATTCTCTCTCTCTCTCTATTCTCTCTCTCACACACACACTTCTCTCTTGTTTCTCTTTCCCTCTCTCTTGCTCTCTTTCTGTCTCTTTTTCACTCTCTTTCTCTCTCACATGCACACATTTCTTGTTTTGTCTCATATTCCTCTTTTTCTCACTCCAGTCTTCCATTTGTATACCTCTCTATTCTCTCTCTCTCTCTCTCTATTCTCTCTCTCACACACACTTCTCTCTTGTTTCTCTTTCCCTCTCTCTCTCTCTCTCTCTCTCTCTCTCTCTCTCCTCTCTCTCTCTATCTCTCTTTTTCTCTCTCTTTCACTTCCTCTCTCTCGCTCTCTCTCTCTCTCTTTCTCTCTCTCTCTCTTTCTCTCCCTCTCTCTCTCTCTCTCTCTCTCTCTTTCTCTCTCCTTTCTCTCTGTCTCTCTCTCTCTCTTTTTCTCTTTCTTTCTCTCTCTCTCTCTCTCTCTCTCTCTCTCTCTCTCTCTCTCTCTCTCAGCTCTTCTAGACTCTCTCTGTGTTTCTGGATGTACGCTTGGTGTGGCGTATGACCAGGTCCAGTCGTCTCTGACAGTACCCCTGTGTTTGGGACGGGCTCAGATTGAGTTTAGCATTGCAGATGACCGTGTGTGTGTTTGTTGACTGTGTGTTTATGGAGCCTGTGTGTTTGTTTACGTGTGTGTGTGTGTGTACTCTGTATGCACGTGTGTATTACAGCCTCCTTCCTGTCTCCCTGTAGAGGTGTGCCGTTGTTAATGATGCTCCTGCCGGGCTGGAAGGAGGCCTCTCCGCATTTTGTCTCCTGATTAGAATGCAGCGATGGCCTTTGTCACCGGCTCTGTCAGCCTCTGCAGGGACAAAGCATTGTTACTGTAGCATAATTAGATCCGCTTCCTCCTGAAGCTGCCACCTGCACTGACCACGCAGTCAGGGAGAGCCCCCCGCCCGCACCGCTTTACTGTCAGAAACACCTGTTTGTTGATGAGAACTGGGAGGACCTTGATAAGCAGGATGAAAATATGGATGTGGTTTTAATGATCTGGTGACCCTGCGATGGATATCTTTAGGAATATATACAAGACCGTTTCCCAACAATCGGAGAACCCAGAGCAACAAGCAACTCGGGGTATCCAGCTCTGTGATACCGGACATCCAGCGAGCAGTGGAGTCCTCCATGAGTCGTCCTATTAGTGCAGCACCATCGGCAGACGGCTGCACCACGCAGGACTACATGCACACAGACCGTTACCACGACTGTCCTTAACACCACGTCACCATCACCAAAGACTGCAGTGGTGTCGTACCAGACTGTCATGGAGTGACTCAGAATGGCAGCGGGTCATCTTCAGTGACGAGTCCCGCTTTAGTCTTGGAGGAGACGTCCAACGAATCCGTGTGTGGAGGCACCGTGGTCAGCACCGAGATGAACGATTTGTCGTCACACGTCCAGAAGGCCTGGTGTCCCTCCACCTCCACCCCTACCGCACCATCTGCAGGAACTGTATGAGGAGGTTCAAGCTGCATCACAGGACTCCATTAGGAACCTCTACAGCTCCATACCGAGACGTCTGGCGTGTTGGGTTAGCGAACACGGCGGCCCGACGCCATACTGAGAGACAGACTTCTGTATGTGTAGCTCAATAAATATTGATCATATCAGTCTAAATTCATCACTAGTTATTGATCCTGGTCACCTTTATCTCCCTTCCCAACACCACCTGCACTCCCACACCTCCTTCTGGGTGCAGCTGCTCCTTTGATTATGAGTATATATGTAATGATATTTATAATAATCTCAGCATATGAATATTTGCATTCTCTGAACTTGTCAGTGTAGATGGCTGGGTATATACATATCCACACACACATATGCAGTTTGATCAGCTTTTCCCATCGTAGACAGCTGTGGATAGGGAATGCTGACATTTTCCCAATTTGGCAACCGACTGAGCACTAATTACACGGGAGCATCCCCACCAATCATACTGCACTTCATATTTCACATGACAGTATTCCCTCTGCTAAACAGACACAATTATATCCTCCCTCTCTCTCTCTCTCTCTCTCTCTCTCTCTCTCTCTCTCTCTCCCCTTCTCTTCCTCTTTGTCTTCCTCCACGCAGGAGATGTAATTGGCTGTCTGTATGGCTGTAGCACTTCTCCCTAAGACAAGGACATCTCAATGCACCTCACACAAACACACACACACACACACACGTCCTGCTGAAAGCCACTGCGGCTCCAGCAGCGGCAGGGTGGTTCTCGATGCCAGCCGGGTCTCCGGTTGTGAGTCCCGCTCGTGCTGACAGAGGAAGCTGAGAACAGCACATTGCAGTTAAGCTTAACTCTTCTCCAACTTCCGAAGTTCTACCCCACTTCAGAACACGGCTCCGGCAGACTCCTGCCCTTCCACCGTAATGAGGTTGGAGGAGGAAGTGGATGTAGGGTGGGAGGCATGTGAGAGTCAGAACTGTTGTCAGAACCGATTACGCATCATGAGCATTCCCTACATCATTCCATACGCTAAGCGGTCGGAGTCGGAGGAGCATACTTAGTCAAGGCCAGGGAAAGATCCCCAGTACCTCCATTAACTCCCGATAGGATTAGTTGATACTGACAGTCAGACACATCTGAGGCCCAGCGCTCTCCGTCGCTGTTTGTGGTGGTGGGTTCCTGTGCCCCCCAGCTAGACGGTGAATGTCACGCTGACCACATTTCCAACGCTGCCTCTCACAACCGCTACTCGCCCAGCCGAGACTGCTCCTGACTCACTCTCGGGAGTGTTATGGAGCTGTTCCAGGGCTGATTGACAGATCTGGAGGAGATGCTACACGTCTGCTAGCAGGTAACACGACAAACCGGGCGTCAGTGTGAGCAGCAGCGCCGTGACACCGCCGGCTCCAGCAGTAACGGCATGTGTATGGTACAGGTACGTATGGTGGGTATCTGAGTCTGATAGTCTCCTCCTTTCTTTCCTTTCACTGGCAATCTTTTTTTCTTCCTTCCTTACTTCTTTCCTTCTTTACTTTCTTTCTCTCTCTCATTCTTCCTTTCTCTCTTTTCTTTTTCTCTCTCTTTCCTTCTCTCTCTCTCTCTTTCTTTTTTTCTCTCTCTCTTTCTTTCTTTCTCTCTTTCTTTCTCTCTCTCTTTCTCTCTCTCTTTCTTTCTTTCTTTCTCTCGCTCTTTCTTTCTTTCTCTCTCTTCTTCTTTCTCTTTCTCTCTTTCTTTCTTTCTTTCTTTCTTTCTCTCTCTCTTTCTTTCGTTCTCTCTCTCTTTCTCTCTCTTTCTTTCTCTCTCTCTCTTTCTTTCTTTATCTCTTTCTTTCTTCCTTCCTCTCTCTTTCTTTCTCTCTCTCTTTCTTTCTTCCTTTCTGTCTTTTCTTTCTCTCTCTCTTTCTTCCTTTCTCTCTTTTCTTTCTCTCTTTCTCTCTCTCTTTCTTTCTTTCTTTTCTGTCTTTCTTTCTTTACTTCTTTACTTCTTTTTTTCTTTCTTTTTTTCAATCTTTACTTCTTTACTTCTTTTTTTCTCTCTTTCTTTCCATCTTTCTTTCTTTCTTTCTTTCTTTTTCTTTCTTTCTTTCTTTCTTTCTTTCTTTCTTTCTTTCTTTCTTTCTTTCTTTCTTTCTTTCTTTCTTTCTTTCTTTCTTTCTTTCTTTCTTTCCTTCCTTCCTTCCTTCCTTCTTTCTGTCCTTATTCACTTATTTTCTGTGTTCCTTCCTTCCTTTCTTCCTTTCTTCCTTCCTTCCTTCCTTCCTTCCTTCCTTCCTTCCTTCCTTCCTTCCTTCCTTATTCACTTATTTTCTTTCTTTCTTTATTCATTTATTCATTAACTTCTCTCTTTCCTGTCCTCCTTCCTTTCCTCTCCTCTCTCTGAGCTGCTGTGTGTTCTGATTGCAGGTCGGTTGGTTCTGGCTTGTGGGCTGGGGAGGCCTGTCGTGCTCAGGTGACGCCGCCGTGGCAGGACGGTTTTTTCCAGACTCTCATCATGGTGATAGAGCGCTTCTGCCAAGAACTCATTCCCCCCTCATCCTCATGGAACAATTAGCAATGCTGAGCAGCTTCGCAATTAACAGCGCCGTAATTGTCACATGCCCCACTTTCCAAATCAGCCGGAGCAATATCTGTTTTAGAGCAAAGTTTAATTACAGAGCCTGAGCATTTGCATTTCCCATCATTACCTTTTAAACGGCAGCTCTAACTCTGCCGCCACAGACAGAGGAAACGAGGCCTGGAGTCGCTCTCCCAACACCGGCACCAGCAAGTTTTCTCTTCTGAGGGAAATTAGTGACAGTGGCCCAACAGCTACACGGCACACTTCTCAAACCAGAGATGTCGTCAGTCCATGTTGGTTCGATTTTTTTTCTATTTTAATATAGAAATATTTTTATTTACCTATTTAAATCTATTTCAATTTTTCCTATTTTTGTTATTTTTAAATACTATTTTAATGTACTAATATGCTACTTTAACATCAGCAAATACATCTCAGGTACATTGTACCAGTACAGTCGATATCGATTACACATGTAATTACTACAAGCACATTTTAGCTCAGTAGTACTTTAGTGTACCTAATATATTATATATATATATATGAATATATACTCTGTAATTGTATCTATAAGTGTATTTAAACGTCCTAGAAAAGTACTTTAATATGTACTTAAGTAGGGCTGTACCCGACTCTTTTGTCAGTCGAATCGGATTTGCCCGTCCTGGTCGACGATTCCACTATTCGTAATGTTTTTTCTCCAGGTACATTATCTAGTAATCTGTAAATCAATTTGCATACGGTTCAGATCTGACGTCCTCCTCATTTAGAAAGTCAGCAAAGTCACAGGAACATACTTCTGAACTAAAAGAGGCGGGGCTTATGATGATCGATCTGAACTGAAGCCTGATTTAACTCCAGGATACAGCACCGGGCAGCAGCGAGTATTTATGCTAAACATTAGCACTTATAGCTTATAGTCTTTTTAATTTCACTTCTAACAGCTTCTTCAGTAGGAGGACCCTTCGTCTTTCATCTCTCATAAATAATTAAATATTTTAGCAAGCATGCATCACAGCCCAGCTGGACCTTTAATATATATATTTATTATTATAATTATAATTATTAAAATGTCTTGTGAAAAGTTCTTGTGCATTTCTGTAAGCTTTAGTCTGTTTAACGGAAGAAAAAAAAGGTCACTGTTGTCAGTCGACTTGAAGGGTCGCCGACTGACGATTCGAATCGTCAACTTCTAGAGGGCAGCCCTATACTTAAGTATCTCCAACTGAATCTATGAGCTGTCTTAAAACAATACAGTTAAGCACATTTGGTTCTATTTAAGTGTATTGTAATAACACCAATGCTTATACTTAGTATACATAGATATTAGTATACTAAGTATACTTAAAGTAAGTACTTCAGTACTTTATTCATACTGCTTTGTTTTAGCGATATAAGTAGGAGCATTAAAACTACTTATGACCAAATTACTGAGTGTATACATATGTGGTCTATAACATGTACTGCCAATACACGGGGCAGTTATTATTATAATCCAGTCTAAGTCTACTTAAGGAATACACAATGAACTGACTGTGGATTGAGGCTAGATCATTTAGGCACCCAGGAGAAAGAAGAGTAGACTGAAGTACTTAAGTGCACTTGGTATACGTCCTTGAACTTCTGATTAATGTACTAACGGAAAATGAACAATGACATGGTGAAGCAACATTGTAAACGAGTGCCTCTAACAAATTCCCCAGACCAATCATAGACACTAGGGTCCGAGGCCCCTCCAGCCTTTGCTCTCTCAGCTTTCAGTTCCTACCAGCATTTGGTTCCGGTTCTCAGCAGTGTGGAACACAGAGGGGAGGCTCTTAACCGATGTTTGTACAGTCCCCAGTTTACATGATGCATCTTAAAATGTGAAGGAAAGTCATGGGTATCCTTGGGGTCTTTGGGAAGTTGGGTGGCTCGATAGCTAGCTAGGTTAGCCAGCATGCTAACCAGCCAATAAAGCTAACACGCGCTTTCAAAACTAGCGTGTGTACACGCCAACACAAGTCAATGAGAGCGACTTGGGGTGACGTAAGAGATATGTCATCTGCCATCTCCAGTTCCTTCTATAATAACTTTCACTCTGTGCATCTCAAATGAAAATGCGATCACATGACACGATCACGTGACATGTTGTTGGCAGTTGGCTTGCGTTGTTTTGCACGTGACTCTCGAATGAGTTGCAGGATGCATTACATGATGCAACTCATGCGCAGCTGGGTTTCATGTGGGTTTCAAGGCAAGGCTGCATGGGCTTTCCCAGTGTAAAGCCAGCCTAGGGGTCAAAGTTTGTTTCTATGTCTGCGGTGTGTTTAATGGTCAGTGATTGGCCAGGAAGAGTTTAGCGACTGTGCTGACAGAGTTGTATGGCTTTTCAAACTGACCGCCTACGACGCGGATGTGTGATGTGTGTGCACTGAGAGTGTCGGAGGTTTATACAGATTACAGCTTCAAAGGGATGAACTCAGCAGATCAACGTGAGGACCTTGAGCTGATAGAATCTGGCACACACATGCTCTCGCTCTGTCTCTCTCCCTCTCTCTCCCTCCTTTTTTTCTCATCCCATCTTGTTTTGATTCCACTTTGTGTC
>JAMWET010002650.1:127500-145000 GCA_024036415.1 Prochilodus magdalenae
TAGTTATAATGTTTCATAAGCATATTGTAATCTGAGTGTCGCTATCCATTATAATGGCCTTCAAATGGGTAATTATAAGATATAAAGGCTTATAAAGCACTTATGATACATATTAACAATTTGCATTAACATATATAATGCCATAAAATAAAATATAATATATAATTCCATAATTTACAATGTATTCGGTACAACTTGCTTTGAAGCCCACCGTGTTCATACACCATGTGCTTATAAGTCTTTGTAACAAGGTAATAGTGCTTCATAAACTTAATACACATATTGTAACTTAAGTGTCGCTATTCATTATAATGGCCTTTAAATGGATAATTATGAGCTGTACGGGTCGGTATTCATAGTGAAGCGTATATCATAACATGTTTATAAGTCACCAAATAACATGCGGTGCATGTTAGAGTACATGCGGAGGCATTGTTAGAGTATTCCTACAAAGCATTATTACCATGTTATAAGCACATTTAATTTATTTATTAAGCTCATCTTAAGTAGTATATGACAACAAACCCCAAAACATTTAGAGTGTTATAGGCCATAATGTGTATATGCTGCTAATTGTCTTTTTTTTGATAACACAGTGGCCGTATTACAGTGTAGGGAACTCACGTCATACCAATCTATCTATCTATCTATCTATCTATCTATCTATCTATCTATCTATCTATCTATCTATCTATCTATCTATCTATCTATCTATCTATCTATCTGTCTGATTTTACTAGTAACAAGTCAACTAGTGTGCAGCAACAACTAAGTTTCAGTGACAGCTAATCTAGTGTAAAAGTGTTTAAATGTTTTCTTTATTTTCATTCTTTCTTCCTTGTGATATACTACAGCCTAAACATCAGCAATCACATTTGACCTTAACGCTGCAGTGTTTGTAAAGCTCTATATATTTTGATAACAGTGTATATGAACTTAACTAAATGTGCTTTACTAATTCTTATAACAACCAAATGCAGGCCCAGTGCTGTACAGTAGGGTATCCAGAAGATTCTTTCTTTAAATGATTGAACGCTTTAACGTAGGCCTTAACAGTAAACACTGTATGTGAGTTGACACAGCAAATTGTGACCCCAGGTTTGAATTCTGATCATTTGTCTCTATATGAACTACATATAAGTAATTTTGTATGATAGGCCGTATATTCGTCTGTCTTTCCTTGTTTCTTTCGTTCTTGTGTTTTGTGCTTTCTTTCTTTCTCTTATCTAACCAAACACTAAACTTAAAGAACTAAACTTTGTCAGCTTTAAGATTGTACAGTGTTTGTGTATGATCTCGAAGTCCATAATAAAAATATTACAGTTGTCTGTTTTTTAAAGTTTAGTTAGATACAGCAAACAGTGACCAAAACCTTTTTTATTTTATAAAACTCAGTCTTTCTTTCTTTCTTTCTTTCATTCTTTCTTTTTCTTTCCTTTATCTATATTACATTACACACCTAAAACTTAAACTAAAAATAAGCCTTAACCTTATTCAGTTTTTGTGTATTAATACATTTTTTAAAATTTAGTTTCTTTATCTTTTGTTCTTTCTTTCTTTCTTTACTTCTTTCCTTCTTTCCTACTTTCTTTCTTTCTTTCTGTATGTTAACTCAATGAATCAATGCTCTAATAAAGACCTAAACAGACCTCATTCAAACAATGTGAGGCTATAGACATCTTTCTTTCCATGCCTCATCTATAATAACTAAAATAATTTTAATATAGTATTTATATATGAAAATAGTGAACTAAAGTTGTTCATTTTGATGTCTTTCTTTCTTTCTTTCTTTTTTTCCCTGATTCGAATAAAACAATACTTTGAAATAGGTCTTAACATTTTACAGTGTATGTGTATTAACAAAATTAATGTTAGGCCAAAGCTCTTTGTTCTAATAATTTCTGGCTTTCTTTCTTTCTGTTTATCTTCCTTTCTTTTTTTCTGTATATAGAATTTCTATAAATCTCTGTATAAAGAATGCTCTAATATAGACCTTAAAAGGTCTTAACAATATCATGTGACGATAAATATAGACCAGTCTTTCCCTCCATCAGTAATCTATAACAACAAAAGTATTGTACACAGTGTTTGTGTAGTGAGTATCCATATAGTGAACCATATATGATATTTTCTTTCTTTCTTTCTTTCTTTCTTTTCCCATCTGTCTAAATAGGCCTTAACATGCTATACATGCAGTTTCACATTCGGGTTTTGAGTATGTTAGACATGCGGTCCTCTGAGTGTTTACAGCGTGAAATCCAGCTAGTGCAGCGTAGCTCCCCTGGTCAGCCGGAGCCAGACAGCAAACAGAGCTGAAGAAAGAGAACTGGGAAAAAAAAGAAGAAGAAGAAAAAAAGACAGAGGAAACACAGTCCTATCTAATCGTGTTGAACCCACGCCGACATCTCCTGACATGCTGGATTTCAAGAGCTCCTTTCTCTCTATCGCTCGGCTATGGTGGACATTGTTGGAGTGTGTATATGTGTGTTTGAATCTGTCTGGGAGCTCTTATCAAATCCCTGTGCAAACGCCACTGAGGGCTCCATCAATAGCAGAAAACGCACTACACTAACACAAAAGGGAACATGGCAGACCCCCTCAAACACTGCACGCTTCACACAGGAGTTTTTCATCTGTGCTGAAGTGAGGGTGAATAGTCCCGGCTTCCTCTGAGTATTCAGACTTCCAGGAGCCGGACGGCGAAGGCTGTGAGAATGAAGATGAAGTATATTTGTGTACAGCTGAATACGTAAGGACGTGTTTCATTCTGAGTCATGGAGAGGAATATAAAACACAATCCATCCATCCATCCATCCATCCATCCATCCATCCATCCATCCATCCATCCATCCATCCATCCATCCATCCATTCATTCATTCATTCATTCATTCATTCATTCATTCATTCATTCATTCATCCATCCATCCATCCATCCATCCATCCATCCATCCATCCATCCATCCATCCATTCATTCATTTATTCATTTTATCCAATCAATAAAGCACTGAATGGATGTTAGTGAAAGTAGACTGTAATACTTAAGTTTAGATCATTCCTATTGGTCCATTAGTCATAAAGGGTTTCAGTATCAAATGGTGTGGAATTAGGATCTGGATGCTTTTGGAAAACTATATTTGAAATAGTGAACCACATAAACATGCAGGGTAAGTATACTCCAGGATATATATATATATATATATATATATATATATATATATATATATATATATATATATTTATTACTTGAGACATATAGGAAAGAATATAAACTAAATATTTCTATTTCCATCATTCTATTCTATTTCCGTCATTTAATACCTACATTACTTAATAATGTAATAACTGTCTTAAGTACTGTTAATAGATGGACCTGAGTAACGCATGTACATTATGTAACATTGTGAACAGACCAGACCGGCGCACACAGACTGTTAACAATACATAAACAAAGAGAAAAACACAAAAACTACAATAAACAGAATAAATAATAAAGAGCTATGAGCTAAAGAGATCTGTGAATATCTACACATATACATATATGGATATTCTATACATGTGCAAGCCTGAGTAGATATATACAGCATTATAAACCTGTTATATACAGAATATTACATAGTTAGCATATGAACATCTGTACAGATGTGTAAATAACAATTAGCGTTAAGGTTAACCCATTAAAGTGTAAGGTGTCCATCACTGTGTTTAATGAGATCCAGCTCTTTGACGGCTAGCATGCCTGGTTGTGCTGGTTTTGAAGGAGGTTTGAGGGGTTGGTTGTAACCATGCCAGCACGCTTAAAGAAAATCTGATATTTATTTATGTTTTTATATATTCATTTATATATTTATTTGTGTACTTATTTATTCTAAAAACAAAACTAAGAACCAGTAAATAGTAGATTTATTTGTAAATAGTAATTAATTTTAATTTTGAGTATTCTAGATTATCCAGAACATAAGTCTGGACGTCATATCTGAAGCAAGGCGATCGAATCTAAAGCAGAGAACTGGAAATGACTCCACATAAATACAACATACTGTTTGCACTGTAGTGCATGTTCTTGTGCTCCTCCACAGTAATGCTACTTTGTGCTAGCTCCCCTGTGGGATTTCAGCAGTATGTTAGCGCAAAGCTAATGGTAATTTAGTTTTTTTGGCCATTTAAAGTCAGTTTATAAGTATTATTCATTATTAGGCATTCATTTAACACATTAGGCTATATGTATATGTGAAATATATATAACATGGATTTATGTTTACACATACACACACAAACATACACACATGTATATATATATATATATATAGCAAGAGAGAAAGAGAAAAATGTTTTAAAGCGAGCGTCTGTGTATGTGTCTGTCTGTGTGTGTGTGTGTGTGTGCGTGTGTGTGCATGTATGTGTGTCTGTGTGTGTGTGATGACCGCTTACCCACTGTGCTGGCTTGGCAGGCAGTGTATCCTGTCACTGCTGGCAGGGGGTGCTGGACTTGACTGGTGGGGTTTCCTGCCTACTGTGGAGGAGCAGACCTGCTGAGAACACAAGTAAGCACACAAACACACACAGAAGCATGTACACTAACTCAAACACACACACTCGTTTTAGGGTAGTCCTGCTGTGAATAGTCCTGAATGTGTTCCAGCTCCATTGTCTGAATGAAGGATATGTGTGTGTATGTGTGTGTGTGTGTGTGTGTGTGTATGCCCTGAGCTCCAGACCTGGCCACATGGGGCATGACGCAAGTCCCATTCCCTCAAACTCCATACCTCTGGGTGGGGTTCACTCGCCCAGCCCCCTCCCCTCACCCGGAGGGGAGGAGAGGGGTCCCAGTGGAGAGATAAATACGAGGAAGACACACTGCGGCACTCCTCAATTAACCTGAAAATAGAACAATTGTTCAATTTACTGTAAGGTTGGCTGTGGAAAGCGTGACAGCGTTTGGGCTATTTTTCCTCTGGTTCATTACATTCCGCCTAGATTAGTATCATGCCCCTGTTTCCACATCCCAAAATGGAAAAAGGAATTCAAACCCAACATTCCATGCTTCCGTCGGAGCCTCTCTCACTGAAATGGCATACAGGTTTTAACACAAGGCTTTAGAAGGCCAGTGCTCATGACACCTACGTCGTAGGCTTGGACAGAAATGACCCTCAGACCTCAAATCAGCTCAGTACTACATGAATGTCAGTTTTCCAATTTAAACTATAGGCTCCATATGTCCATCAAAGGACAGGCCTGTGAATGACCTTTGACACTAATCCTCATTAGCCCTGAATCATGTCTTAAATCTGTATTCATGCTCGTACGGATGCTTTTCGCTTCTCTTTGTTGTTTTGATACAGCCATATGTGAAGGTGTTGACACTGAGGTTGACCCCAGGGCAGGGCAGGGCAAATCCAATAATGTGTCATAGCAGCAACCATTGCGGGGGCTGCCAAGCGCCAAGTCTGTACATGTTTGACTGTCTGTTCTGACTTGAAAGAGTCGAGAAAGATAACCAGGATAGCATCGCTGCTATAGCAACCGCCACCAGTACCAACAACAGCTGTGACTGGATTGGGCTGGACTGGACAAGGTTCTGGATGTAGCCACATCAGTCTTCAGAGGAGATCAGTTCCGAGGAGAATTCCCTGTGGACTGGGATTTTATCCACTGCTGGTAGACCCGTATGACCGTACGCTTCCATACACCTGCAGATTCAGCTACTTCCTTCACACTATGGTCTTTGGCCACGCCCACATGCAGTCCCTCCTTTTAGCTCTGTAGCCATTTTCCGCACATGGAACGAGACATTCCCTGCACTGTAGCACCTCTTCCCAATCTATGGATCCCGTCACTCACACCCTGCAGGGATTTATAGCTACATCATCGTTGTGTAGCGCCATCTGCAGGAGCCTGAAGGTACTACCACCTTAAACACACAACTCAACGACTCATCTATGCAAACATAAGCTATAACAGAGTTAGATGGCCCTTCATAATGCACCTATAGCTATCAGGGCACATGCTATAAAGGTCATTAACCTTTTATTCGTATGCTCTGACGCTCCTTTGACCTTGTTATGACAGCATGCCGTCTACGTTCTGTCAAGATTAGAATCGAAAATGAGTGCAGGCCAATTAGACGGAGCAGGCCTGATGACCTCTGTCCCTCTGGCCTGTAGAGTGTGTGTGAGCCTTGACAGAGGGCCATGCGTGTGTGTTCGGAGGGAGGGGGATGATTATGGTAAAGATTGTTTGAGTCTGCCTAAACACTAGACAGCGTGTGGCGGGAGCAGTAGATGTATATGGATGCTGCTTGTGTCCATGTAGAAGGCGCGTGCTCAACTGGATTTGAGCCAGAACTGGTACAGATCAGAATCCATTAAGAAACTTTCTAAACGTTTGGAGCAGAAACATCTATCTATCTATCTATCTATCTATCTATCTATCTATCTATCTATCTATCTATCTATCTATCTATCTATCTATCTATCTATCTATCTATCTATCTATCTATCTATCTATCAGAGACATGCATCATACAGAGACATAGAGGTAGAGACCGTCAGTCTGGTCTGATTTGGAGTCCTTGGATGCCTTGGACACTCTGTAGGTGTACAGGTCCAGACTGTAGTCCATCTGTTTCTCTGTGTACTGTATTACCCTGTTCTTCAATGGTCAGGACCCCCACAGGACCACCACAGAGCAGATACGATGTGGGTGGTGGATCATTCTCAGCCCTGCAGTGACACTGGCGTGGTGGTGGTGTGTTAGTGTGGGTGGTGCTGGTGTGAGTGGATCAGACACAGCAGTGCTGCTGGAGTGTTTAGACACTGTGTCCACTCACTGTCCACTCTATTAGACACTCCTACCTTGCTGGTCCACCTTGTAGATGGACAGTCAGAGACGATAGCTCATCTGCTGCTGCACAGTGCAGTGTTGGCCATACTCTAGTCCTTCATCGGGGGTCACAGGACGCCGTTCATAGGACGCTGTCCCATAGGACACTGTTGGCTGGATAGTTTTGATTGGTCCAGCTGATCCAGCAGCACTGCTGTGTCTGATCCACTCACACCAGCACCACACACACTAACACACCACCACCACGTTAGTGTCACTGCAATGCTGAGAGTGACATTGAGTCATTTGGCGTGTGGGTGTATATATGTTTTCAGAGTTTTCTTTTCTATAACCGTTATACGTCTCCGAGTAAAAGGCAGCATGTGATTGGTTGAGCTCTTTGACCTGTGCTTGTCTTTCGGCTGTCGTGCTGAAACTGTGCAAACCTTTTACGGGGAATTTAGAAGCGCTGATAAATCAGCTGTACATGAGCTATTAAAACGGAGGAAATGGCTATGATTTGTAGGCTTTAGCGAGCGGTGTGGAAAAGCAGTTCAGATATCAGCCTCTATACTCCGCAATCCCCTCAGCTTTAGCCTGTCAGACAAGACATTGTGCAGATCTGCCCAATCTCTCTCTCTCTCTCTCGCTCTCTCTCTCTCTCTCTGTGCATCTTTCCCTGATAACTCAATTAGCATGAGCACAGAGGAATTCCACTCTTCCTGATGGGGCCTGTCGTTTCAATGGTGAATTTGCAGCAGTCGGGTTTCATTTAGCATGCTGCTGTGCTCGCAGGATCCGCACTATTTACTGTTTACGTCTGACTGAGGCACCTGCAGAGAGAGATATTAGTCATTTGTAAGCATTAACTAGGCATTTCATTCTCTCTCTCTCTCTCTCTCTCTCTCTCTCTCAGCCTTTCACTCCCTCCTCTCTCACACACAGTGGTCTTTCTAAATGTCACCCAGAATCATTCTGCAGCCTGAGACAGAACAGCTTTTACCTGATGACAAGTGAAGGAGTGAGCAAGAGAGGCAGGAGAGAGCGAAGGAGAGAGGTACAGTCAAACCAACCCTCATTACAGTATACCGTAATGGTCAGGACCCCCACAGGACCCCCACAGAGCAGGTATGATGTGGGTGGTGGATCATTCTCAGCACTGCAGTGACACTGACGTGGTGGTGGTGTGTTAGTGTGTGTGGTGCTGGTGTGAGCGGATCAGACACAGCAGTGCTGCTGGAGTGTTGAGACACTGTGTCCACTCACTGTCCACTCTATTAGACACTCCTACCTTGCTGCTCCACTATGTAGATGGACAGTCAGAGACGATAGCTCATCTGCTGCTGCACAGTGCAGTGTTGGTCATCCTCTAGCCCTTCATCTGTGGTCCTTAACTGCCACTACTACAACAGCTGCTATTAATAATAATAGTTTTTATTTAAATAAAAAAACAAACAAACAAACAAACAAACTGCCAGGCCTGCAGAAGGCAGCAGACCCAGATAGCAGAAAGCCTTTTCAGATTAAGCTGAGTAAACAGTCATGTGGAAGTTCAGATAGCGAGCCTGCACAAAGTTCACTCCCAAAGAACAGACCTGCACAATCTTATCACATGCAGCTCTCTGCATAGATCAGAGCACCATCAGACAGCGACACTTCCCTGTAAAGAATTCAGAATCATAACCACGTTACTATACACACCACATCTCACGTACCAGTAAACCTCACACTGTGTGGAGCTGTATATACATACCATAGTGCTGAGTCCAGATGTCCAGACGTAGAGGCAGAATTACCGTGTATTGGTGTGGCATGGCGGATAACACCACTACTGGGGTTAAACTCTCGGTCTGGGTGACTGTGCTACACCAAATAGAGTCCTTAGGCAAGACTCTGAACATTACACTAGCCTACCTGTAATGCAGTTAGGCTTGTAAGTCGATAAAACAGTCAGCTCAGAGTCATAGATAAATAAATAAGCATAATAAAAAAGGCATACAGGAGGAAGCACCGGTCTGAGACAGGAAGTACAGGAGGAACCAACTGCATGTACTTACTCAGGACAGATCCCCAATCTCTAATCCACAGCCACCTATACCAACCACCATCCTCCTATAGACTCCCATTCATTTGTAGGGGCCAGCATCAAGCATCAGCTGTTATCCTCAGGAAGCACACTGTATTAGTTGGCTTCAAATGTAAACTAATACAAGTTGATTTCTATTGGTCCGTCCTTCAGAAAAGTTCATACACTGACATACCAAACGTCATGTGATGTCAAGTTGTAAACTAATTATGGAGTGGTGGGGAACGCCCACACCTGTATAAGTGCAAGGTAGTATGTTGTGAGCGAAGCTGAACACTGGTCAGCATGCTCATAGCAAAGCGTCATGAATCTCTGGTGCCATGATAGTGGATTACCTCAACTGGGCTGGAACGTGCAGTCCACCATTTGCACCGGAACTCTTGAGTATGCTCCTCGAGCCAGTTCTAAAGGCCATCTGCTGGGCTTAACCAATCTAGACAATCAAGAAAATGGAGATGTTTGTCTTTTTGGACATCCTGATGACCACACACGATGTGCAAACTCCTACACACCAGCTTCTTTCCCCAACCACAAGTCATTCCAGCCATCAGGAAGTTCATCTCCAGTTTTATAGCGCTCCCAAATAAAGAGGCTCGGAAAAAGGCCTGGCTGGTATCACATTCCTGATGTTCCTTTTCATATGCCTTTATCCGCTGGACACTCAGGTGTCAGCAAGAATAGGCCTAACCACCAAACAGGTACAGGAGCTCTGACATTTTCATTAAAAGGTCACATTCCTGCTCTATCTCTCTCTCTCTCTCTCTCTCTCTTTCTCGCTCCATCTCAAATTCAAAGGGAACCAAGCCAGAGAAGGTTCAGTGCCTAATGAGACCACGTCCAGGAAAGACGATTACCGAACCCTGAGCTAAAGTTCAAGACCAAAGCAGACGATCAAACCCCAGACAGCAACAAATATTCATGGAGAACACACTGCTGTTTTGTTCGCCTTGAAAAATGGCTTTAATATTTCATAATCGATGTTCTTTTCTCGCCGCGTTTAACGTCTACCCAACTCTTCGGCGGAGAGGAGAGGAGAGAAATGGGGGGAAGCGGTGGAAAGCTGGAAATGAAAGGCAGAAGTGTTCTAATTCAACTTTAAAGATGTCCTCAATTAGCCTCGCAAATGAGGAGCTGGAAAATTTCCTCTGAAAACGGATTAATATAATTTGGTAATCATTTAAATACCAATAAGGACCCACACTGTATCTGTTGAGCATAAAATAATTTTAAAGTATAAATTAAATAGCTTATTATTGCTTCCCAGTGCCCACTGGGACCTTCATTCCACGTTCCTCTCTCTCTCTCTCTCTTCCTAGTATCTGAGCTAATTTCTTTAGAGGATATGAGGATTTGGGATTCAGACAGAGCTGTACGGACCGCTGTACGGAGGGAGAGGAACATGAAAGTGTTCTGTGTTTAACAGTGAGAACTTCCCTCCGCATCTGCTCCGAGACTTCCACATCAACACCGCGTGCTTCACAGAAATTAGAAAAAGCGGGGATTTCTGCGTATATTCAGGGGATTAGGCTCGTCTCTTTCGGCACGTCCGTCCCATCCCGAATGTTTCCACCCGGTCCTTCATAATAGGCATGAAACGGAGCACTGAGGAAAATGACTTTCGAGTTTAAAGCTAATTTAGAGTAAGGGGAAAAATAGGGCCATCCTATACAGTCATAGTTAGCCAGCGATGGGATGATGAGCCAGTCATGGTCCGGTCACCGGTGACTTTGTTGGGTCCTATCTTCAATTAAACACAAGTTCATAAGCCTAACGCAGTAGTCACTTCAGGCTCCTGCAGATGGCGCTGCACGAGGATGTCTGGCACGACACCTTTACAGTCTGTGGTGACGCTGTGGTCCTGCATGTTTGGCGAGCATGTAGTCCTGCAATATATATATATATATATATGTATATTTGCTCACAAAATGTATTATAATAATAAATACGTCTAGATTGATCTTTCTTTAACTTATAAAGAAATTAAAAACCCAAAACATTAGCTATTATACCTGAAAAATTGGGATTTAGAGGTTTAAGGTTTGGGACTAATCCGCTTATACTGTTAGATGATCCTATAGAATGCATATCCACCAAAACAATTCCACACAAATCTTTAATTTCAGCAGTAACTGAGTTCCTATGGTCATGTCTTCCGTTGATGGAATGTCTCAGTTGTTGAGTTGGGGAGTTGTGGGGTGCGGGCGGCGGCGGGGCCAGACTGTGTCTGGCCTTTGTCCTGAGAGAGCGGATCGTCCTGCACAAGTGCGCAGTGTAGGATGTCAGGAAGAAGAGAGGGGGAAGAAAAGCTTGTGATATTTCGGTGACGCAAGCGTAGTGGCATGGCAGGGGAATGGAGGTGTGTGTGTGTGTGTCTGGATGAGAGATAGCTTGGTAGTGACAGCTGCACGGGGCTCCAGTGCTGTGTTATGTGTTCTCTCTCTGGCAGGGCTAAAGCCTCTGGCCTGCTGTCAGGGAGACTTTCATGGATCATCTCTTACCTGCCGAATCCGCCATTGGCCAGAAGCGTCTAAAACGCAACCCTCTTTTTCTCTCTCGCTTTGACATCGCCGCTGAGACTGTGGCTACGTGTTTGCGGGGGCGCGTACGTGTGCGCGTGAGTTGTTTGTTTGGACAGATGCGCGGGGCCTGTCTCGGAGCTTGCTTGTCACTGATCAAAGCGCGTGTTGAAGTGGAACAGATTCATAGGCCATGTCTTATCAGCCCGAGCCCCGGCCCTCATTCATCAGCCGGGATCCTGCTCTCGCTCCTGCACCGTCACATTAATCATCCAACGCCCTGCTCCACTGCCCCGCTGCGGCCCAGCCCAGGTGCAGGCCTCTGGGGAGAAGGGGCACGCGCTGGACCCCTTGGGTCCGGGTGGAGCGGAAGAGGCGAGAGGGAAAAGAGATAAAGAGGGAAAGGCAAGAGGAAATTTTGGACTATAAAAGTCCCAGTCAGGAAATGCTGTCGACAGCTGGGCACATTTACTAGCCTACCGCTATGACAGAAGGACTACAAGCAACGCTGAGCCGAGGTCACATGAGACGTTTTATATCTGGTGACTATATGTGCCAATTTGGCAATTTCGCAGTCACATAGCTGCATCCTAGCTGTGGTGATGATGTGGTAAGAATTGGGAAACTAGTTTAGTTCGTCGCTAGCAAGCCAGCTAACCACCAGGACAATAGACTTTGGATCGATGTGCAGAGCCAAAAGCCAAATCGGTTATTTAACCATCGAGTGATCCAAGTAAACAACTTACATCTCAGCATGCGGGAGTAGACGGCATCAGGGACAGGCGTATGTACGAACCAGAAAGAGCAGTCAGTGAAGTCAGGTAAGTTAGATAAGTGAGAAAAGAATGATAGTCGAAATAAACAAAGGTCAGAGGTCAGAACACAGACAAACAAAAAAACACTCTGAATCGGAAACTACGTTTGGCAAAGCTTCTCAATACACACACGGAAACCTGGGGTTTAAAGACAAGCCGTAATGAACATCAGCTGTGTTAACACTCAGGCGACTTCCAGCGAATCAGAGTTCCAGACCGGGAACGCGTGGAAGTGACATCACTGAGTGTAGTCCTTTGGAAAGTGGAGTTCTGGACCACGGAGTAGCCAGGGAGACCCGGCTGCATGACACTAACCGTGAATGCCAAAAGCAGCTGAAGATAATTAACGCTAATCCATTCTTATGAGTATTATTTAACGGCAGGGTCTTAAAAATCGATCTAAAGCGTCCCGTGTAGGCACTGCTAAAATTAGCGCTGCTCCATTTTGGATTTCAGGGGTGCTATACAAATGGTCAACCCATCAAAGGTCAGCAAAGCCAAAGCAGCTGTGCTGTAGGGCAGGATTTTTCTGTTAGAGGTCACCAGTCTGATTTCCCTCTAAAGCTCTTACGACCCAAACAGCAGGTTCTGGTGAACGGTACTAAAACCCATATCAGTTCTTTTACAAATGACTGCTTTTATATATTCTACAGAGTCAATCTTAGATATATCGCTGGTGTGTTACATGAAGTAGACTTGTGTTTCTTCCACTAAGCAAATCCTAACCTCAACCCTACAACCTAATCCTAACCCTAGCCCTAACCTCAACTTAAAAGACATTTAGACATTTACGGCATTTAGCTGACACTCTTATCCAGAGTGACTTACAAGGTTAACTGTGCTACAGGTATGCCAGTGTAGTGTTAGGAGTCTTGCCCAAGGACTCTTATTGGTGTAGCTCAGCATAGTCACCCAGACTGGGATTCGAACCCCAGTCTCCCACATGTAGAGGTGGCACCCTGAGTAGTGGTGTTACCCGCTGAGCTACACCAACCAAAACTTAATCCTAATGTAACCCCGACCCAGAACCTAACCCTAACCTCAAACCTAATCCTACCCATAACCCTAACCTTAACCCAAAACATACTTTTACCCTAACCTCAACCCAAAACCTAATCGTCATCATAATCCTAACCTTAACCCAAAAACTAATCCTAATCATAATCTTAACCTCAACTCAAAACCTAATCCTAACCTCAACCCAGAACCTAACCCTAACCTCAAATCCTAATCCTACACATAACCCTAATTCTAACCCAAAACATCCTTTTAACCCTAACCTCAACCCAAAACCTAATCCTAATCTTAACCCTAACCTCAACCCAAAACCTAAACGTCATCATAATCCTAACCTCAACTCAAAATCTAATCCTAAACCTAGCCCTAACACTAACCTTAAACTAAAATCTAATCCTAACCTTAACCCAAAACCTTATCCTTATAATAACCTTAACCTCAACTCAAAACCCAATCCTAATCTTAACCCTAACCTCAACCTAAAACCTAATCGTCATCATAATCCTAACCTCAACCCAAAACCTAATCGTCATCATAATCCTAACCTCAACCCAAAACCTTATCCTTATAATAACCTTAACCTCAACTCAAAATCCAATCCTAATCTTAACCCTAACCTCAACCTAAAACCTAATCCTAACCCTAGTCCAAACACTAACATCCAATCCTAATCTCAACCCAAAATTTTATCCTTACCTTAATTTTAACCTCAACCCAAAACCAAATCCTTACTCCAATCCTAACCTCAACCCAAAAGCGAAACCTAACTCTAACCTCAACCCAAAACTTAATTCTAACCCTCAGCCTGGAGCTAACCCTAAATCTAATCTTAATCTTAACCCAAAACATAATCCTAACCTTAACCCTAACCTCAACCCAAAATCTTATCCTAACCTTAATATTAACCCAAAACCAAATCCTTACTCTAATCCTAAACTCAACCACAAACATAATCCAACCAACTTAAATTCTAATCCTAACCCTAGCCCTAACACTAACCTCAACCTAAAATCCAACCCTAACCTCAACCCAAAACCTTATCCAACCCTTATTCTTAACGCCAACCCAAAACCAAATCCTTACTCCAATCCTAACCTCAACCCAAAACCTAATTCTAAGCCTCAGCCTGGACTCAACCCTAACTTTAATCTTAACCTTAAACCCAAAACATAATCCTAACCTTCCCCCTCACCTCAACCCAAAAGCGAATCTTAATCCTAACCGCAATTTTCAGTTATTATTATATATATATATATTATATACAGTTATTTTCGTAGTTTTAATTTGTTCTTCTGAAATTAAAATTAAATTTTTTGCCCTTGTAATTTAGTTTTCTGGAATGTATTTTTTTGTAAATTTGATTTTATTTTTGTAATTTTTTTTTCTGAAATCTTGTTTTGCCCTTCTCGGCCACCGTACTTGTATTAGATACATGTTGGGCTTGTATTTAGCATGCTGAATAATACTGCGACTGAAATGTACATTCCTGGAACATTAAAACGTGTACTGGGTTTTTTACCTGGGGCCGTGTGTGTTAGTGTAGCCAGTCTGTGACTGTAGCTACACTGAACACTGATGGTCTAAAGAACACACATGCACACCTGAGACTATTATTACAGCTTGTCCGCTCATGCAAACCTCCTCGCTGGCACACACCTGAAAAGGGCTCCTTCCAATGCCCTTGCTGTTGGTGTTCTCTTCTGCCCGTCCTGTCAGTTACACAGCCCTGACAGTCAACAGCATTCCCCGTTATTGATCTCGGTGCAGAGTGTGTGTGCATGCGCCTCTGAAGGATGAAAGAGGAGAAGGCTTAAGTGCTTTCGGAGTGTCGAAGGGTTAAGCACCTTGTCTCACATAAACTATTACAGCTACAGATTTGTACCTGAAAGGACTAGAAACTCTCAGCTGGAAACTCACCGCTATCTGACATTGGAAGTCATTGACAACTGAAGACGAAGTTTTCAGCACCTGTCTCACGGGCATCCTGGTTCTCAGAGGAACCTCCTGTCCACTGGGCCTGTGCCATGGTTCGGTCATTCTGTAGAGTGGATACTGATGGGCTTTCGGCTTACAGGGTTAGCACAGATACCTTCCATAGGTCTGAGTGGTATAAAGATTCCTTCAACATGTGGGAGGATATATTTTTCATATAACATGGGAATTCTATCGATCCACAGTAACTGGAGAGAATTAGAGTCTAGAACTGTTGAACCAGCACAGGAATTTGTCTACAGCATTTAACCCATGTGCAAAGTGAAACACCCACATGCACATTAGTGGGCAGTAAGCACACTTGGTCACAAGGCTCCACACACCTCTAGCCCATGACTGCCCCTGACTGAATGGTCAGTGCCAAAATCAGACTAGCCTAAATTTCTCACCAGTGGTGATTCAAGAGTCTGTTGGTGCCCTAGGCTAAAATTCACAGGGGGTCCTTCCAACCAGCATCATCCATGTTTTCACAAGAGCAAAATATATATATATATATATGACGAGCACTGATGTGGTCTACATCCAGAAACTTGTGCAGTACATGCCCCATGCCAGGGGGGCTCATTCTTTGTCTAGTGAGGTGCCTCTATCGATCTAATGTTTATCTCTGTTTATTTTTTAGCTCATTATTATTATTATTATGATTATTATTATTATTAGTAGTAGAATATATGATGTGTTATTAGCTTACCCTTTTATTACTGAACTGCAATTCAAATCCTACTATGTATTGGCAACAATAAATTAAATACATTTCTAATTAAAAAATTTGGAATATTTTTTATTCTTAATAATATTGTTAATACTATTGAACCCTTATTACAGACCTTAAAGTAAATTGTTAATTGTTATTTATATTTTGAAATAATATATATATATATGTATGTATTGTAATTAGAAATGTAATTAATTTACTGTTGCCAATACATAGTAGGATTTGAATTGTAGTTCAGTAATAAAAGGGTAAGCTAATTATACATCATATATTCTAATAATAATAATAATAATAATAATAATAATGAGCTAAAATAAACAGAGATAAACATTAGATCGACAGAGGCACCTCACTAGACAAAGAATGAGTCCCCCTGGCATGGGGCATGTACTGCACAAGTTTCTGGATGTAGACCACATCAGTGCTCCGTCACTGGTCCAGATTTGCTGGATGCCTTCCCTGGCACAATTCCAATGAGAATTCCGGGTTGACTGGGATTTTATCCCTTACTGGTAGACCCGTATGACCACGCTAGTGGAGGTGTTACCTGTACGTTAGGTAATTCATTGTTTTGGGATAACTCTGAGAGGATATACTGAGCAGACATGGTGCTGTTAGAGCTGGATGCTGCATAAACCCCCTGTTACTAATCTGATCTTACTCACAGTAGCGTTTCATTTCCAGGTTATTAGAGATTAATACTTTTAGTTTTGCATTTTAGTAATGATTTAGTCCAAAAAAATAATTAGCATTTTAATTTTAGGTTAATACAGCTCAGTATCTTGATTAATAACATGTTATTACACAGTTATTACTCATCTATAAAGTACTACAAGTTTTTAGTGATAAGCAGAAATTCACAGAGCTCATTGACTTTTTACTTTTCCTTTTTTTTCTCCAAAAGAATGAATGAATGGTGCATTCAATTTGGCTTTCAAATCTCTCTCTCCCTCTCTCTCCCTCTCTCTCCCTCTCTCTCTCTGCCTGTGTATGAGGAGGGCATCACTCTAAACTGACAGCTTTCAGTATATCCACATTCTGCTCAGTCCCTGACGTGTGTTATAGTCTCGCTCAGCGTCTTCATTATGGAGAGCCGGGTGCTGCTCCAGTACCCACCGCTTTTCCGGGCTGGGAAATCGATGAGCGGAATATGTATAAATATAATCATGCTCCTGTGACCAGGTCAAGAACCTAATTTTACTCTGATGCCACAAGAGGTAATCTGTCACCGGAGACATGTTTGTCAACCGTCCATTTGACTCCACAGTATGCACGGCGTGTGTGTGGCATGTGTGTGTGTGTGGCGTGTGTGTGTGGCGTGTGTGTGTGTGATGGGAACACAAGCGCCGAGCGCGAGGTGACCAACCCGAACCCCCGCTGTATTTATGATGCACTTTTGTGAATGCATTACACCTGTCACTATGAAATAAGTGACGTACTTACACAGTGCACGGGCCCGCGCCGAGGAGGAGGGCGAGCGAGGGGGAGAGAGAGATAAGAGAGGAGGTAATTAGTACATTCATCTTTTTTACGATATC